>JANTPZ010138038.1:0-13909 GCA_025593235.1 Vachellia pachyceras
AAATTCCTCAATGCTTTGCTCTTGTGTTTCAAATGTTTAGTGGCTAAGGACTTTGCTCTAGGATTATTTTGAACCTTTACATGGATTGAGAATTAATAGTACTCTCTTTGGTGTTTAGTGACAATTATATGTTAATTTTATCTTGTGCTTAATGCTTCTAACTGTTTAGCCATCACTTAGATTGATTTGTTCAATTGAATTAAGCTTGAGAGAGTTAATTTAATTGCAGAACTTAGATAAAATTATGCTAGACTTGAAGTTTAAATAATAAAATGGATAGTTTGTTAGTAACATAGAGATATAGTTATTAACCTAACATTGTCATATTAAGGTTGTAGCGTAATGACTATTTTCTTTTAATTGTAGCAAGAGATTGTGCATGTTAAATGAGAATATTAATTTGGTTATGACTTGAGAGAGCTTAATCAATTGCTTTTGAACCTTAGACAAACATATTATGTCACTTAATCACTAATAGAGTTGTATGTATTTAATTCTCATGAATTGCATTGGTGAAAAATAATCTTAGGCATTTCTCATCGTTGAATTAAAGTTTTCGTGAATTTGGTAGAACTTTAGGATATTATTATTCAATTGATTCACTCAACCTAATTAATCACATAATTGCATTGATTAATTCGCTTATGCGTTAGTCCTCGTGGGAACGATATTTTTATACTACTTGTGACCCTTACGCTTGCGGTAAGCTACAAGGCGAACAAGTCAAGAATTTTAGGAAAACTTAAAGTTCGAAAAGAAAATGAGTTTTATTTAAATTTATTTATGTATTTGGTTTAATAGCATTGTATTAATGTGTGATTTAATCAATTGTGTACATTAACTGTGTTTTGGTGACTTGAGCTTTGAGCTTGAATTATTGTGGTATTGCATATTTGTTTAAACGTGAGGTAACCACATTTAATTTATTTCATAAGCTTGTTATGGGTTGTAAGATGTTTTCGAAAACATCTTTCGAACTGTAAGTGTTATATTGATTTAAAATTTACTTATAGTGTTTGATTTATGAAATTAATATGAAGTTACCTTTGGAAACTAAGCTTTATATGTTTATGAATCATTGGTGAAGCAAATAATAATTTGGTGTTATGATTTATATTAATGACCCTTTATATCATATGAGATTACATTATAATTGAGAACGTGATAGAAAATAAGAATGTGCGTGTGTTGTGAAAGGGTGATGATTGTATTGTAGGGGCTTGGATTGTGATGAAGTCTGGGAAGATGATATATGTGGTAAATTATGAAGTCCATGACAATAGTCTCTACTACTGATCATAGTGGTTGACATTATACTAGACATTCCAAGTCTTAGACCCAGTTGTAGGCTGCTTTGAGAATGGACAACTCTCATGAGTCTTGGACCCAATTGTGGACGGCTAGGAGGGAGCTCATTAACCTCATATTGATGGTTGACTTTGGCCAAGTCTGCTATCATTATAGGTTAGAGTCCATGTCAGGTGATATAATGAGGAGTTTGGTGGTGAGGATTGTGTATAATTGTGCTGCATTGTATTGGTATACATTTGGTTACAAATTTATTCAATTTGAACTTCTTTATGCTACCAAGTTCTCTATCTAGAGTATATTATTATGTTTGGTATGTATTTGATAATTAAATGCTCTCTTAGTTTATGAATATAATCAATATACTTTTAAATGAACTTATCATTGCTTCACCTCTTATAACCCTACCTGAATATTTGATAAATTATCTGTTGGTTACTGGAACTTTATGTCTCATCATGTGGTTTCAACATTTTTAAGATAGGGCCCAGTACTAGTAGACGGGAAGGAAAAGAGCCAGAGGCACAGTGTTGTGTCAACTAGTTACCAAATATTTGAATGGGTACCATACTAGTTATATTAAGAAATCCTTATCCTTGGTAAAAAAAAAAGAAATCCTTATCACTAATTGAGCTACAAATACGCTGATTTTGTTTTATTTTATTTTATCAGCAGTGAACACCTGAATTTTGCATGTGCAGATATAGACAATTCACACGATCTGCCAGGTGTTACGTTCTACTCCAGAGAACCCTAGAATTCTCTAGAATTCCCTTGAAAGTACTTGTAAATACTAGGATATTCTAGAGTTCTCCACACATTTTTCACATGTGTAAATATCTAGTATAAATATATAGATATTTTAGGAGAGGATTCTGGAAGGTCGATAATGGTCATCGGATTGAATCGATCTCCACCGTCCATTGAGGAGGTGGAGTAGTATAAATACCCCCAAGGGGTTCATTTGTAACTCACCAAGCATTTGAAAGCATTCAAGCATTCTCCCAAGTTCTCCATCTCTCTCTAGTTTCTCTCTCTAGACTTCCTTAGTTCTTATAATTAAGCTAAGTCTTTGGAAGGCTTACTAGCAGGTTCGGAGCTTGAGTTTGAGCAAAGCTTGCTAGGCCGCACAGAGCTTTCATCAAGCAAAAACTAAGCTCGTGACAGTTGGTATCAGAGCCAGGTTCTGCACTAGTTCCAGGTTCGAGGTTTGAGAGAAAGAGATGGCTTCAACTACGATTGACGTGGCTCCCCAACAAGGTGCTGGGAAGAAGGCCAAGGATAAGTCCACTAAGGAGTTGCTTGCTGCTATAGAGGAGAGGATGGCTTTGTTGGAAGCCACCACATCCGAAAGGGTTGAGGATGTTGTCCAACGCATTGAGGGGTTCGTGTCAAAGGAGGACGAAGAAGAACTAAGGGCCGAGATGCAGGACGCTCTTCAAGCAGTTACAAGAGGGTGGTCTGAGGAAGTGGAGACCCTCAAGGCCGAAAACGCTACGCTACGGTCACAAATGAAGGAGCTTGTAACGCAAGTGAAGACTTGCATGACAGCGGTGGCCAACGTAGGGACGGGCCAAGTCCCTTCATCATCAAAGGTAAATGTCCCCAGACCTTCTCATTATGGAGGAGCAAGGAATGCTAGGGAGATTGACAACTTCCCATGGGGACTTAGAGGCATACTTCGGTGCTATGGGCATCACAGAGGAAGCTCACAAGGTAAGCAACGCTTCCCTCTTCCTTAAAGATATTGCCCTCGTATGGTGGCATCGCAGGTGTGATGATGTCAACAGAGGCTTAGATCCTGTCCGAACATGGGATGAGTTCAAGAAAGGACTCAAGAAGCAATTCTACCCCGAAGACACGGAGAATGAAGCTAGGGCCAAACTCCATCGCCTCCAGCACAAAGAAGGTCACATCCAGGAGTATGTCCAGGAGTTCCAGGAGTTGCTCTTGGAAATCTCAGACATGAGTGAGAAGGATGCCCTCTTCACCTTCCTGGATGGACTATGCAGCTGGGCCAAGACCGAACTCAATAGGTGTGGTGTCCAGGACTTGGCTTCCGCTATTGCCGCTGCAGAATCCTTGGTCGAATACAAGAAAGAATCGTCCAAAGGGCCTATCAAGAAGAATACACACAATGGCAAAGGTGGGGGAGAATGCGATCATGAACCCAAGAAGGACAAGCCCACTCGTTTCCATGACAAGGGCCAAACAAAGAAGGAAGAGGCTCCTCGAAAGATCTCATGCTTCCTCTGCAATGGTCCACACAGGGTATAGGAATGCCCAAAGAAGGGAAAACTTGCTTCTCTCATCATGGAGAAAGAGAAGAAGGAGGAGTCCCAACTTGCCTCCATAACTTGTCTTGGTGCCCTAGAGATGAAGAGTGAAGAGTCTCATAGAGGGCGAATGTACGTACAAGTACACATCAATGACAAACCTTTGTCGGCCATGATAGACACTGGAGCAGATTTTGTCTATATGGCTAAAGAAGTTGCTGAGGAGATAGGCATTCCTTATACAAAGGAGGAAGGTTATGTCAAGGGTGTAAATGCCGGTAGTCTCCTGATCTATTGTGTTGCTCGGGACACTCCCATCCAGATCCAACAGTGGAAGGGGAAGGCTGACATCATTATTGCCCCGTTGGATGATAAGAAGCTCTATCTTGGGATAGACTTCATTGACAAAGCTAAGATCATCCTTGAGTCCTTCTCAGACTCTATGTATATCCGGGAGGGTAAGCGCCAATACTATGTTCCCGTCAAGCAGCAGTTTGATGAAAAAAACATAATCTCTGCCCTCCAATTCTCTAAGGGTCTCAAGACACAGGAGACCACCTACTTGGCCACATTGAAGTTGGAAGAGGTGGTTAAGGTTGCTCTAGTACCTGAAGCAGTCCAGGAGGTACTTGACAGGTTCAGGGATGTCATGCCGACTAAGCTGCCTAAGAAACTTCCTCCGAAAAGGTAGGTAGACCATGCCATTGAGTTGGATTCGGGAGCTAAACCACCTGCATTCGCTCCATATCGAATGGCACCTCCTGAACTGGAGGAACTAAGGAGATAGTTGAAGGAGCTTCTTGATGCAGGATACATCCGTCCCTCAAAGTCCCCTTATGGTGCGCCGGTACTTTTTCAAAAGAAGCATGATGGTTCCCTTCGACTCTGAATAGATTATCGGGCGCTCAACAAGATTACCATCAAGAACAAGTATCCAATCCCTCGGATCGATGATCTCTTTGATCAACTTGGAGATGCAAGGTATTTCACTAAACTTGATCTGAGAAGTGGGTACTACCAAGTCCACATAACCGAAGGAGACCAGCATGCGTTACGCGGTATGGATCTTATGAATTTCTTGTCATGCCCTTTAGTCTCACAAATGCACCGGCAACCTTCTGCACCCTCATGAACAAGGTACTTGCTCCTTTCCTTGATCAGTTTGTTGTGGTCTATCTTGATGACATTGTCATATACATCAAGACCTTAGAAGAACATGTGGAACACTTGAGTCTAGTGTTCTCCACACTGAGGGACAATCAACTCTACGTCAAGAAGGAGAAGTGCTCCTTTGCCCAAGAAGAAGTGCCATTCTTGGGACATATCATTGGCAAGGGAAAGCTTCGCATGGATCCGGCTAAAGTGCAAGCCATTCAAGAGTGGGAGCCTCCCACAAAGGTTACTGAGCTAAGATCATTTCTTGGCTTAGTAAACTACTATCGCCGGTTCATCCAAAGCTATTCTGCTGTGGCCGCTCCACTCACGGATTTTTTGAAGAAAAAGCAAGCATGGAACTGGAGTCCCACGTGCCAACAGGCCTTCGAAGCCCTAAAGAAGGTTGTGACTGAGGAACCCGTACTTGCTCTACCTGATCTCAACAAATCTTTTGAGCTACACACCGATGCTTCTGACTTTGCTATTAGTGGGATCTTAATGCAAGAAGGACACCCCATCGCCTTCGAAAGTCGGAAGCTGAATGATACAGAAAGGCGGTACACCGTGCAGGAAAAAGAGATGACCGCGGTGATTTATTGTCTCCGAACATGGAGACACTACTTACTCGGGAGCAAGTTTGTGATAAAGACGGATAATGTAGCCACCAGCTACTTACAGACTCAGAAGAAGCTTACTCCCAAACAGGCACGGTGGCAGGATTTCCTTACAGAGTTTGAGTACGTCATGGAATACAAGCCAGGTAAGGCTAACTTGGTAGCCGATGCTTTGAGCCGTAAGAGCACCCTTGCCAGCATCTGCCGTCCTCAGAATAATTTGAGGGAGCGTATAAAGGAAGGGCTGAAGCATGATAAGATAGCCTAATCCATCCTTAGCCTCGTAGAGGAAGGCAAGACTCGAAGATTTTGGATCGAGGATGGACTCTTACTCACAAAAGGCCAACGGATCTTTGTGCCTTCTCATGACAACCTTTGAAGAGAGGTGATGAAGGAATGTCATGATAGTAAGTGGGCGGGTCATCCAAGCCTACACCGCACGCTGGCTCTAGTAGGCGACTCCTACTATTGGCCTCAGTTGAAAGCAGATGTAGAGGCCTATGTGAAGACTTGTCTTGTGTGCCAGCAAGACAAGGTTGAACAAGCAGCACCTGCCGGATTGCTACAGCCTCTCCCCATTCCAGAGCGTCCTTGGGAGAGCATTTCTATGGACTTCATTGTGGGCCTCCCCACGAGTGAAGGTTTTAACTGGATCATTGTGGTGGTAGACCGGTACTCCAAATATGCCACCTTCATTCCCGCTCCTAAGGAATGTTCGGCTGAGCAGACAGCCCAATTGTTCTTCAAGCATGTGGTCAAGTATTGGGGGCTGCCACGTTTGATAGTCAGTGATCGAGACACTTGCTTCACGGGGCGATTCTGGACGGAGTTATTCAAACTCATGGGTTCCGAGCTTAACTTCTCCACAAGCTTTCATCCTCAGACTGATGGGCAAACTGAGAGGGTGAACGCCCTTCTTGAGCTCTACTTGAGGCACTATGTGAGTGCCAACCACCGAGATTGGGCTAAGTTGCTTGATGTTACCCAATTCTCATACAACTTGCAAAGAAGCGAGTCTACCGGCCGAAGTCCTTTCGAAGCCGTCATGGGTCAACAACCCTTGACTCCCAGTACAATTGCCACAGGGTATAAAGGTCCTAGTCCTCTTGCGTATAAGTTCGCAAAGGACTGGAATGATCAAGTGGACATTGCCCAAGCCTACTTGGAGAAAGCCTCCAAGAAGATGAAGAAGTGGGCTGACAAGAAGAGACGCCCAAGAGAGTTCCAGGCTGGGGACCTTGTCCTTGTCAAGATGTATGCCCATGCGAGGTTGGAAGGAAGGCATAGGGGTCTTCTCAGGAGATATGAAGGACATTTCCCCATTCTCAAGAAGATTGGGACCCAAGCCTACAAGGTGGAGCTGCCTGCTGGAATCAAGTACCACCCTGTCTTCCATGTAAGTCTACTCAAGCCTTATCACGGAGAACCGTCAGATCCGGACAGAGGCATCTCACGGCGTGCACCAATGAGCATCAACGTCCAACATGACAAGCAGGTTGAAGAAATACTTGCTGATCGAAAAGTGCGCCGCTCAAACCAGCCTCCAATTCATGAACTTCTTGTTAAGTGGAAAGGACTTCCCCAAAGTGAAGCAAGCTGGGAACCCATTTCACATTTGTGGCAATTCCGGGATCAAATCCAGGAGTACGAGGACAAGAAGGCAACGAGGACGTCGCCGGATTAGGTGGGGGAGGATGTCACGTTCTACTCCAAAGAACCCTAGAATTCTCTAGAATTCCCTTGAAAGTACTTGTAAATGCTAGGATATTCTAGAGTTCTCCACACATTTTTCACATGTGTAAATATCTAGCATAAATATCTAGATATTTTAGGAGAGGATTCTGGAAGGTCGATAATGGCCGTCGGATCGAATCGATCTCCACCGGTCATTGAGGAGGTGGAGTAGTATAAATACCCCAAGGGGTTCATTTGTAACTCACCAAGCATTTGAAAGCATTCAAGCATTCTCCCAAGTTCTCCATCTCTCTCTAGTTTCTCTCTCTAGACTTCCTTAGTTCTTATAACTAAGCTAAGTCTTTGGAAGGCTTACTAGCAGGTTCGGAGCTTGAGTTTGAGCAAAGCTTGCTAGGCCGCACGGAGCTTTCATCAAGCAAAAACTAAGCCCGTGACACCTGGACACAACAAACGACGAATTAAAAATTTTGAGTTACGCCAACTGACACGTCATTTGCAGTTGAGCCCAACACAGACAACCAATAACCAATTCCAATTAGATTGAACAAGAACACAGACATACAAGTAAAATATAAAAATTTATTTTTTTTCAAATTATTTCTCGTAATACTCATTTGGCAATAATCAAATAAAAGAGGGACGAAAGAAATTAAAGATGATTACAATATTTTAGAAAAAATATGTTATACTAACTAATTTAACTTTTTTAATCCAATCAAATTAATTAAATAGATCTTACGTTAAAAAAGCAAAGTATGAGCAGAGTATATTTGGGGTGTTTGGCAAAGCTTCTGAACACCCCAAAAGTACGTTCAACAGTGTTTTTTCGCAAAACGAGATAATTTCCTTCACATATTTACCTTGTAAATGGTAAAAACACTTCTTCACCGCTTTCCCAACCAGACATCAACTTGTTTAAAATATAGTACATTTAATTCTTAGTATACGAAACAATTTGCCAGGATGGCTGATCTAACCGTATTTTCACACACTTTTTCATAGATAATTGAGGGATTTTGGCACATTTTATGGATTAAAAATACATGATTGAGCACTAATTTGGAATAAGAACGTTTGAATTTGATTAAATTAAATTAAAGGCAAAATGGTCTTTAATTCATAATTTATCCATGTAATTGTTTCCTTGAATTTTTGATATTATTTGGTGCTCAATCCTTACATTGTAGGTACATAGAGGGAGCTGGGCCAGTAGGTGGCAAGTGGCTGCCCAATTTGAACACATCCCCTGGGCCCTCAAACTCTCCACAAGCTACAGCCCACACAAGTTTGGGCTGACAGAAAAAAAAGAAAATAGAAAGCAAAAGTCAAGAGAGAAAGCAATGTCTGGACCCTCATTCATTATATAATTCCCATGCACACACATTCCTATCTAGATTCAAGCACGCACAGGAGAATGCACGGGCTGAGAGATTCACGCCGCCAACTTTCAAAACGGAATCCCTGGACTCACGCACAAGCTATTATAGACGAAGATCACGCCACTCCCAAATTTTTGGATCCGGTGATCTGCCACAACAGTGGAGATACGCATTTAAATTCCTCATCATGCGGCGGATTTGGAGAAACACACACAGCACCAATCTTGGGAGAAGATCACGCCGCCACTTCTATATATTCCTCTCGGCACGAGCATCTTCGGGGAGCGACAGCCGAGCCCTCATCTCTTCTCGAAGCTTCGGCAAATCTCCATTCAATTCCTTCAACCACACATTACCAACTTCCATTCTTCCTTCTCCACCCACGCCACCTCCTACGCATCAGACTTCCATATTCTTCTCCCTCTCGGCCGCACCATCCTTCATTCCATCTTCATTCTCTACCTCCTCAGCCACTCGACCACCATTTCTCTCAGCCACTCACAACGACGACGAGAGAGAACCACGAGACCACACACACGCCTCTCATTCTTGCATTCAGGCGTTCACCGCTGGTACAGGGACGTGCTCACTGTTCTGCCGTTCATGTTGTCTTCTTTTGCTCAGATTGTTGTTATGGCCGTGCTTAAGGAATTTGTTGGAGACTTTGAAACAATGCGTGGCTAATTTTCCTGTTTCTTGGTGATGGAGTCACTGATCTGAGCTTAAGGATTTACATAGGGGAGTTTTTCTATCCTTCCATTAGTCTAAAATTATGTATTTAGATTTCCTAGTTTTAGGGATGATTGTTTATGATTTTGGAACTGAGATGGATGTTTATTTATCTCTGTTTGGATTGATTTTCATAATTAATTTTGGACTATGCATTATGAAACAAATATTGATTTTTAATTTCTTGATAGCATTAATTTAATTATGTTAATTAGCGTGTTATTGTTTAGTTAATATGATTATTTAGTGCTTTGGAATGGCTGTTTAGCATTTCATATTAGAAGACTCATATTGCATTATTCTGATATTAATTGTGCATTAAACAGTTTTTAACAATACCTCAATAAGTAATAGTTAGCTATGTTCGTAGGGGCTATTATCGATTGAGAATATTGGACTTGAGTGTTATCTTGAGGTTTTACTAAAGGTTTAATGAATTTATAACTCCCACGATTATTTTTTTAGCAAGGATGGTCACATCTCTATCACCAAGGGTATTCACCCTTTCTGAAAACCAAAAAGAATTCATTAGTTTAAATTTATTGCATTTGAATTAGTTAAAAAAAATCAATTTCATAAAACCCTTTCATTCTAATCATCTTTTTAGTACTTAGTTTAACTTAGGGATTTAAAACAAAGGCTCCTTGATAAGAGAACGATCCTAGGGTTAGTATACTATATTACATTAGTTTTAGGTAATTTTTGATTAGGTCTTGAGACGACTAGAGACCGCTTGAATCAAGCACCCCTTCGTTTCACTCTCTCTCTCTCTTAGGGTTTTGTGACTTAAGAGCGAATTCAAATTCAGAACGGGATGCCTCTCCTTTTCACGAGCACTCATGTTTATAGATCCCATAGAGTGCATCATAATCTAAGATTAATCTTTTATTAATCATAGAGTGCATCATAATCCAAGATTAATCTTCATTGACGACATACTAGTGTACTCCAAATCTTTAGAGGAGCATGAAAGGCATTTGAGAATCGTACTAACCATTTTGAAAGAAAAACATTTATCCACTAAGCTCAGTAAGTGCGAATTCTGGTTACCTGAAGTAAAATTCCTAGGGCATGTGATCTCTCAGGAAGGGGTCGCAGTAGACCACGCCAAAGTAGAGGCAGTACTGAGATGGAATCAACCTAGAACGGTAACCGAAGTCAGAAGCTTTCTAGGCTTAGCGGGTTATTACAGATGTTTTATTCAAAACTTTTCTTGGATTGCCTTGCCGCTGACTAAGCTCATACGAAAGAACCAAACTTTTACGTGGGATGAAAAATGTGAGGCTAGTTTTCAAGAATTAAAGAAAAAGCTAACCTCGGCCCCTGTATTAATAATCCCTGATCCAAAAGAAACCTATGTGGTTTATAGTGATGCTAGCAAGCATGGACTGAGATGTGTTTTAATGTAGCAGGGAAGAGTAGTAGCTTATGCCTCTTGGCAGTTAAAGCCACATGAAGAAAATTACCCCACATATGATTTGGAGCTAGCAGCGATTGTTTACGCTCTAAAGATATGGAGGCATTATTTATATGGAGCAACCATCGAGCTGTATTGTGACCACAAAAGCCTTAAGTATTTACAAGATCAGAAGGAACTGAACTTGAGGCAGAGGCGATGGATGGAATTGCTCAAGGACTATGACTACCAGATTAAATATCATCTAGGAAAAGCTAATGTGGTTACCGATGCACTGAGTAGAAAGATGACGGAGGTGGCTATGATGATGAAAGAGCAAAGGCTAATAGAAAGCATCCGAGATTGGGTTTACTAAATTAGTTGCAAGTGGAACCTGACAGATATGACACTACCCAGATCCATAGTTATATAGAGGATGAAATCAAAGAAGCTCGAGAAGTGGATCCATTTGCACGGAATATAGAAACTCAGATGAGTCAAGGAGGAGCTAAAGAGTTCAATAAGACCCCTGAGGGAATAGTGAAGTTCAAAGATCGATATTATATCCCTCCAAAGCCTACTTTGATGCAAAAGATACTTGATGAGGCTCATAAGAGCAAATATACTATCCACCCTGGAATGACCAAAATGTATCATGAGTTGAAAAATTATTTTGGTGGCCTAGGATGAAGCGAGACATCACCGAGTATGTGAACAAATGTCTTACGTGTCAAAAAGTAAAGATAGAACATCAGAGGCCACCAGGTTTATTACATAATCCAACGATCCTAGAATGGAAATGGGATAGTGTGACGATGGATTTCATCGTAGGATTGCCAGAGTCAGTAAAGCATAATGCTATCTGGGTGATAGTAGACAGATTGACTAATTCAACACATTTCCTTGCAGTACATACCAACTGGCCGCTGACAAAGTTAGCAGAAACGTACATCAAGGAGATTGTAAGATTACATGGGATGCCAAAGAATATAATCTCAGACCGAGATCCTCGTTTTACATCAAGATTTTGGAAATCTTTGCAAGAGGCCCTCGGAACCAGATTAAGTTTTAGCACAACTTATCATCCACAGACGGATGGACAGTCAGAAAGGACGATTCAGATGGTCGAGGACATGTTGAGAGCGTGTGTGCTGGAACTCAAAGGAGCCTGGAGTGTGTATTTACCATTAGCTGAATTCGCCTATAACAATAGTTATCACTCCAGTATACAGATGGCGCCTTATGAAGTATTGTATGGAAGGAAATGTAGATCTCCTTTGTGTTGGACAGAGCTGAAAGAAAGAGATATGTAGGGTCCAGAGATAGTAGATCGTACGGTTGTTGAAGTTGAGATGATAAAGAAGAAGCTTTTGACAGCTCAAAGTCGACAAAAGAGTTATGCCGATAAGAGAAGACGACCTTTGGAATTTGAAGCCGGAGATCATGTTTTCTCCGAGTATCTCCAACAACAAGAGTAGGTCGGTCTTTGAAGACAAAGAAGCTTAGTCCAAAGTACATTGGGCCATTTCAGATTATCGATCGAGTTGGACCAGTAGCCTATCGACTAGCCTTGCCCCCAAATTTGAGTTTGATCCACAATGTCTTCAATGTCTCCCAGGTAAAGAAGTACAATCCTGACCCAGCTCATGTTATAGAGCATGAAAATGTGGCATTGAAAGATAATTTGTCATATGAAGTCGGACCATCCTGTATCATTGACCGAAAAGTGAAGCGGCTCTGGAATAGAAGCATCCTGATGGTCAAAGTCCTATGGCAAGGGTTAGCAGCTGAGGAAGCTACCTAGAAAGTGGAGGAAGACATCAAGAACAAATATCCAGAGATATTTAAATAAGGTATGTAAATTTCGAGGACGAAATTTAATTTAAGGGGGTAGAAATGTAATATCCGCATTTCTGTAGCTTGAACTAAAGGCTAGACTGGTAAATTATGTGATAATCTAAGGCTCATAAATAAGGAAAAATATAGAGGAAAATGCCTAAAGGAAAGAAATATCATAATTGACTAAGTCTCTAGTCTTGGGAAGCCTAAGTGGAAATGACTAAGGGTAAAATGGTCATTTGGCCTACATGATAAGGGCAAAATGGTCATTTCGACTAAAAGATCTAGGCTCAAAGTGTCATCAAATAATAAGGACATTTTGGTAATTTGGTCAAAAGTCAAAGTTTACAAAAAATGTCAAAAGTCAACCAAGGGTAAGGTTAGAATTAAGAAAGAGTAGGAAAAGTGATGGTATTTTTGGAAATTATGGCAAAAGTAGAAAAGGTAGTGGCATTTTCGTAAATAAGTGGTAAATAAAGGATTTCGGAGTTAATGACGACTGAGAAATAATTATTTGAGGTATCAGAAGTCCTCAAATGTTAGAGACCTGAACTAAGAAAAGTTTAGTTGTGTTATAAATTAATTAATAAAATTATTACCCGGTATCCGATGCGGGTAGTTCCGCTGTACGGAGAACAACAGTGCCCGAAAAGCTCGAAAAAGTATTTTCTTAGAAAATTAATTACGGAAAATCCGGGAAGAATTTTGAGGAATGGACAAGAGCTTGAGAATCGGGGAAAAATATATAATTTTTCCATGTCCTTAAGTCAAATTGGCCGCCGGAAGCCCGTTTTACAGTGTTGCGCGCAAATCGGGGAATCCTGACGATTTACAAAGGAAGCCAAAGGCATTTTGAGAAATGGATGATGCCACCTAGGCAAGGAGGCCTAGGGAGGGCTGCCACATGAAAGAAAAGTCCCAGGAAAAATAAAAAGGAAAATTTCTCTATTAAAGGTTACTTGACGGAAATGCGTGCCACCAAATCGAGTAACTGACCGGGCCAGGGCCCAGTCAGCCAACCAGACTTGGAGGGCAAGCAAAAGGGCGCCATTTTCAGCAAGGAATGCCAAGAGGACAAGTGTCACAATGTAATATCCACAATTTTATGCTAGCTGAATAAAGGCTAATCCGACGATTAAGATGATGAGTTAGAGACGAGAAATAAATAGCTAAAAAAGAAAGAAAGATTAAGGGCCGGAAGTTGAAAAGTTAGACCTGGCCTGAGGCACGGAGTTCCGTGTGAATTCCAAAATTAAGTATATTTGCCATAGAGCAATGTGAGGATGGGAAACCTTATAGAAAGGGACTCATATGTCATTTAATAAAAGACCAAAGGCATAAAGGTCTTTTAGTATCAAAAGTAAGGGCAAAATAGTAATTTTGAAAAAAGTAGAGCAAGTAAGGGCAAAATGGTAATTATGAGAAAGTTGAAGGGCATTTTGGTCATTTGATAAAAGAAAAGTCAAAGTCAAAAAGTCAATCAGTTGACCAAAATATCAGTAAAATTTACAGATGCCC
>JANTPZ010138039.1:0-19460 GCA_025593235.1 Vachellia pachyceras
AGCTCTACGTTCTCAGGCTACGCAAGAGGCTCAGATTCTTCCTCACCCTCTTTCATAACTGCAAGCTCTCTTACTCTCAGGCTCTCCGTCTTCTCCGGCGAGTTTTCCTCAGGAGAACCTGGTGGTTCTTCACCACATCAAGGAGAAATAATTGCTACTACAGAAACAGCTTGACGGCGGCCAAGGAGGGAGGTCGAGTTTTCTATGCGAGATCAAATTCGTCCTTCTACACGGAAGCCATTGCTGACTGCTTGGAGTTCATCAAACGCACGTCCATTTCCATGGACCAAATTCATCAAGACGACACTACAGATCTTCACCATGCTCAGGATTCAAACTCGTGAATGCAGCTGCTGCTTTTTTCATGTGGGGTATATTCAGCAAGAATTAACTCAATATCTAGCTTAGATTAATTTGCTTTTGAGATGAAAACTGAGGATATGTATTAATTTTCCTTTCTTCTTCCTTTTTGTGTGTATAATTTGATTGATCTCATCAAGGTTTTGCATAGGTAAATGCTAATGCGATCATGATCATCTGTAATGTAAAAATTAATTAGGTTGGGAAATTTTTGTCAAGGTCAACAATTTGCGCTCTTAGGTCTCTCTCTCTCTCTCTCTCTCTCTCTCTCTCTCTCACAGAGACACACTTCTTTATTATAAATTTCCTGTCTTTTTTCACATCCAAATTTTTTATGCATGGTACCGCTTAAGACCTGATTTGTACTAAATGATGAAATGTACAATGAAGAGAATATAATTAAAAAAAGGGATATGTATGCCAAATATAATTTTCCTTACCGGCACTGAATAAGACTTGAGTTTTGCATTGGGAATGAGTCATTCTCTGTATAATTTAAATTAGGGAAAATTACTCAGAGGCCCCAAGGAACAGAATTAACTACAAAATGGTCTCAAAAATTTACAAAATTGACAACCTTAGCAGCTACTCTGGGAACATTATAGTAATTTTATGAATCTTTGAGATCATTTTATGATTAATTCTATTGATTAGGACCTCTGGATAATTTTCCCTTTAATTTATTTGTTTATTGTATGTCATCATTTTTTATACATGTATACTGTAGAGCGTAGTTGTGAAAATTATAATTTATTTCTTGAATATGTAATGACAAGTTGTAACAACTGGACGGTGCTGAGCTGATGACATGAAATGAAGAATAATAAAGCAGGAGATTACCACCTAACACCGTAGATTTTTTGACTAAACCAAAACGTAAAGCTAAGTCTACAGAGGAAATTATTGTTGACATTTCGAAGGGGGAAGAACGCAATCATTTCGTGGAATTTTATATATTTTATAATGTTTCACGCAATGCCTTTGGGTACAAATAATTTTCACACAAAAGCGTGTTTTTGTAAATTTTTTAAAAGGGAATTATAATATAATATAATATTTTTATAATCATTATCTCATGGTGACTAGACCTCCACTAATGCTTAATAATTCACAAACCCCGATGTTAACAACTCCAAGATGAAATCACTGTCATTTACCAACTTTTACCTTTCACAATAGTTGTTTGTTCGGTTGGAAATATGGGTTGGGCCGTCCAGCAAAAATTGTCGGACTCGGGCTGGCAAGGTGAACCCGCGGGTTGGCGGGCTAGCCCGCCTAATCCGCACTTTTTTATTTTTTTAAAAAAGTATTTTTTATGCTTTTTTTTTAAATTTTTTCAATCTCAATATTTTTTACAAATGAAAAGGTAATATTAAACTCTATTTTTAGGAAATTAGTGAACACTTATTAATAAGATTGGAAATAGAGTCATAAAAATATGCAATCTTATAGAAAAAATTGGGTAAAAAAATAAAAAAATTATTTTTATAAAAAAATAAAATAAAAAATATTTTTTGGCTGGTTAGCGGGCTCGGGTTGGGGAATCCAAGCCTGCCACCAGGAAAGAGGGTTGGTGGGCTGGCTCGTATTCCCAACTCTAGTTCATATGCACTTGATTGGGCAGAGAATTTTTTTAAAAGATAAAACAGACAGAGGAAATAAAACTCCAACATGAAATTGTTGTCATTTTCTGTTTCTCATTGCAATTCACACATTAATGCTATGTTCGAGGAAGTGATTTTGATATAATTGAAAATGAAACTAGAGATGGAATTGAGGTTAAAAATATATATGTTTAATATAAATAAAAAATGAGGTATTATTAAAATTTAATATTTATATTTATTAGTAAAAAGATTAATTTACCTTTCTTAATAAAAAAACATTATTGGCTCTAGCCCAAGCATCAGGACTACTGTGTCATGAGCACATACCCCAATTAAACTCACAACAAACATTAAAAAAATCATCTAAAAAATCAACAACACGGATCCAAGAGAGGTGACGATGGCATGGGCATCAAAGCTTCGGGTGATGATTTGCTCATGTCTGGACTGGGAACTCCAGGCACTTTAACAGATTCAGAAGATCTCCACTGAGCTCAGCTTTTATGGCAAGATTGAGGGCAGGAACTTGTTTTATTGGTGTCAGGACCATCAAACCGGAGTTGGCATGAAAAGAGAACCATAAAAAAATGGAAGTGGTAGTACCATGAAAGTGAGATCTAACGAAAAAAATGACTTGTTTGATGGCATAGAAATGGAGGTATGGAATTGAAATTGAAAATTGACTTGTGCATGTTTAGTGGGTTGGAGCCCACTTCTCTATGAAATTCGGTTCCATCACACCCCAACTAGAACCCAGTTCTAATCTTCATGGAGCTGGAATTCTGTCCTTTTTATCCTATTTCTCCTTAAACGATCTCAATTTTTCTCTAGAAGAGTGATGAATGATGGCAAGGACAAAGAGGATGACAGAGAACGGTGATGAGGATGATGGCGCCCTCGTCTCCCTCCAGTAGTGAACACGAAGCCATATTTGATTTGAGGTGCCTGACTAGATACGAGCATTGATGATGGCAAGTGATGGAGAATGATGGCATGCGACGAGAAAAACAACGGTAGCCAACGTACATCCTTTGATACGAGAGAACAAAAAAAAAAATTCTCTTCTTCCCTTGCATTCTTTGATTCATATACTTGTAATCATGATTTGTTGATTGAGTTTGGATTTTGATTAGCTGTTTAAATGATTGATTTTACCTGCAACAACGGTCAACTCTAGCGGTGGTGGTCATGGATGCAATGGAAGAAGAGATTTTTTTTTAGTCGAGGATATTTTAATATTTTTCTATTCCAATATATATTTTAATTAAAATTTATATTCTACTTCATTCAATTTATCAAACATGATTTAAAACATATTTTCACCTCAATTTCATCAAAATCATTTATGCGTACCAAACGGGGCAAAACACTCTTAATTTGCATTCCACTTATAATTTGAATTCTTGATACTTAGTTCCAATATACCAAATGGGGTATAATTCTCATTTGTAAACTGTGTTCTGCAATATTTTTTGTTGGCAGAATGAATGTGTCTGTAAGAATGCCAATTAAAAATTTTATAAGGTCACTTGTAATAAACTGGTAATTTTTTAAAGTAAATTAATGGAGGGAATTTTATGACAGCTACAATTAGGCATTGAATTAAATACGGATATCTGTCTCTAAAAATAGTATTTAAAACTTGATTCATAAGCTACACTTGTAATTAAACGCATGCATGAAGAGAGGTTTAGATTTGTCCTTGTCTAGATTTAAGGTTGTACACTTGTACTTTTGCTGCTTTTTGACTGGTCATCTCTGGGCTCTTTAGCAGATGGGCCTCAGCGGTTAGCGTGTACAACTTTTCGGTTTTGGCATTGGTTAAGTTTACAAGAAGTCCAAACGCATATTTAATAATATTTTTTTGTAAAATGAGAAGATATCCTTTACATGTTTGCTTTGATCTATATAGAAGTACCTTTCTATCGTATTCTCAAATGGATAAATTAACTAATGAATTAATTGATAAAATTGATTATTTTACCGTGTTGAGTCCATTGAAACTGATAATTAGGATTTAACGATCATGCAATCAATATTATAAATTTAGTAGGATGATATATATAAAGTCTATAAAAGGGTTTAGCGTGTGTTTGTCATAGCCGCCAGCCAGCTCAAAAGTGCCTTTTTGACTCAAAATCACGATTGAGCTAATTTCGATCGTTTGACACAGCGGTTGCACAGAAGGGTTTCGCTGAGGGAAGGAGCTTCTCAGCAAAAGCTAGGGGAGTGAGCGACACCCAATAAAGCCACTGTGGAGTTCGTTGGAGGAGGTTGAAGGAGCTTCTCGAAGACTCTGGCCTCGAGGAATGTGCTCTTCCACCGAAATCTATCAAAGAAGCCTTCTCCAAAGCCGCCTCCGCCGTGAAATTGCGCGCGGCTTCCATTTTATCTGTTGATGATGATGATGGTGATGCAACTTGTGTTAAGGATCCTTGGCCCACCGAGAAAGATGACTGCGATGTGGTAGTCGATATCAAGCTGGAGACAGAGCCAAAGAGACCCTGCATCGTCGATAAGGGGAGTGGAACCGGTGCCGACGAAGTTAATATTGGTGGTGAGAAGGCTGATGAAGAGGATGTGAGAGACAAGACAATCATTGGAGAGAAATTGGCAGAGGAGGGGGGAAAGATTGTGTGGATGGTTTGCAAGGATTGGATATTGAAGGCTAATAAGATGAGTGATAACTTTGATGAGGAAGAGAAAGAGAGGGAAGGTAAAAGACCAACTTTGGTTGAAGGTTTTATTTGAAATCCTTGATCTTGGTTTTTTCTTGGTCTGCATACTTTCTACTTCAATCAATGTGAATTGTAAGTTTCAATTTTGACAAGGAAGAAGTGTATTTCTGGGTTATGAATTTTACGTCGTATAAAATACAAAGGAGCTTGTTATGCAATATGATAGTCTATCTTCAAAGTGGCTTCATGATTTTCAAGCTCAAGATAAGCCATAGAATTCTCATGATTACTATCAATGGAAGGGTTGATTCTGTTATTGAAGAAGGCGTGTAAGAATCTATCACTCGTTCACGAATTAGTCATATCCTTACAAAAGAATGGCTACTATAACTAGTTCTATTAGTATTTAAGCCATTACATAATTATATTTACTGTCTTAAAATGTATCCCCTTTCACTACTTCTCAACAAGTAACAGTTGGAATAATTGTTGATGCAATTATTTGTGTGGTGTTAGTAGTTAATTGAAAGAAATTTCCTTTTTTCTTAATATTCAATTTACATATATTTTCATGTACTCTATTTCTTATTTTTATTATTTTCTTTATCATCAAAATTATCACAAATAACTAAAATAAAATATATGAATATAAAAATATGTAATTTATCACAAAAAATCACTTCTCAAAAGTTTATTCAAACTGTTTAACCTTTTTCTAAAAAAGTCACTTTTCCAACATTTATCCAAACATAAATCACGTTTCACTTTTGATTTCTACTCAGAATTCTTTTTCCAAAATAACGTATACCAAAAAGTCAATTTTTCCGCCGCTTATCCAAACGGTGCCTTATTCTAATTCAAAACACTCTTAAGAGATTATATATGTTACTGCTGATTTCAGTAAAAAAAAAAGTGTTCTCCTGATATTTTTTCTCTGCATGAAAAATGTTCAAGCTTGTAAGTTGTAACATTATCTTAATTTATTTCCTGGTATCATGTGTTGGATCTTATTGTATTTCCAAAGAAGCCTACAGATACTAAATTCTCTAATTTATATAGATAATTAATATAATTTTTTTATGAAAGATGACTTAAAATGCGCATGGGAAAAAGAAAGGAAAATACACTTTTTCTTGACTTGAGTTGGGAGGAGGGAGAATATGGGAACGTAGAAGGACCTGATTACCTGATCAAAAAGGACATATAGGAACAACAAGTATATATAACAGTGCTGTAAGGGAAGGGAAAGGAATAAGAAACATGTACAGGCAAAGAAAATAACTTAGTGCTTGTTTGGTAACATATTATTCATCACGTTGCACGTAACTCAATATAAAATCTCTCTCATTTATTTATCTTGAAATCCGTAAAATTATTCTTACAATGGATCTCCAAACAAGCATCTAACTAATTAGCTTGAGATGTGAGATAGATCTTATATTGACAATTATAGCTAGTCATGTTTGCATTGCTGCTAAAGAATAAGTTTGTGTAAGCGAGACGTTATAAAACTCTCCTTACATATTTATTCTGTATTTCATAAATTACATTGTCGATTCAGAATGGAGTACTGGCTTATTGGGATAATCCATAATTGAGTTTACATTATATATAAGTGCTTGTTTGGAAAGTCATTTTTTCTAATGGTGCACGTAAGTCAAAGCAAAACTATATCGAAATTTATAGAATCATTTTGAAAGCCGTAACTCATTTCTTCCAACAAAATTTTCAAACACACATAATTGAGATTCCATTCCTTATAACCAAGCTTACCCGATGCCATCTTTATAAAAACTCGAATAAAATAATATTTTAATTTTATCAGTCATATTTACCAGTCAAATTGTTAAATTTTTTAAATGCACAATTTTATCTTTTATCTACTACTACACAAACTGGATCAAGGTTTATTTAAATTGATACTACATAAACATTGCACATTTAGGCTCCGTTTGGATAGCCCGTTGGAAAAACGGATACAGATTCCGAGGTAATTTATGTCAGAGGAAAAGTGTCTCTGTAAGCGCACCCGTTGTGCCAACGGATAAAACAAACGGAGCCTTAAATTGATTGTAAATTTGAATTGCTTTGAATGTGCAATGTAAAATCCTCATTTTTGCTGCTTAAAAACGAAACGTGTTTTTTTTGTATTCCAATTTCGCGCCTTGACCAGCGAAAAAAAAGTAAAAACCGCGGTCCGTAAGGACCCGGATCGGAACATGGTTAAAACATGAGGTCGTGCCCTAGTGCCTGGAAGAAGCTCTTCACCAAAGCTGGTAGCCTCGTGGGCCTCGGACTTGCGACCTCTTTCTCCTCTTCCTCCTCCTCCTCCTCCTCCTCCTCCTCCAAGTTTGCCGCCATGGATGATCTCAAGATCCTCAAAACCAAGCTCTGCATCATCGGAAGTGGTCCTGCTGCTCATACGGCTGCCATTTATGCTTCTCGTGCCGAGCTAAAGCCCATCCTCTTCGAAGGTTGGATGGCCAACGACATTGCCCCCGGCGGTCAACTCACTACAACCACCGATGTCGAGAACTTCCCCGGCTTTCCTGAAGGTATCATGGGCGGCGAGCTCATGGAACGTTGCAGGAAACAGTCAGAGCGATTCGGCACTGAGATCTTCACCGAGACCGTGTCTAAGGTAGATTTCTCACGCAGACCATTTAAGGTTTTCACCGATTCCAAAACCGTGGAAGCGGAATCGGTTATCGTCGCCACAGGAGCCGTTGCTAAGAGATTGCCGTTTCCTGGCTCTGGCGATGGTCCCAATGGGTACTGGAATCGGGGCATTTCGGCTTGCGCAGTCTGCGATGGCGCTGCCCCCATTTTTAGGAACAAACCGCTGGCGGTAATTGGTGGTGGGGATTCGGCCATGGAAGAAGCAACCTTCCTGACTAAGTACGGTTCTAAAGTTTATATCATTCACAGGAGGGATGTATTTAGAGCCTCCAAGATTATGCAGAGCAAAGCGTTGAGTAATCCTAAGATCGAAGTGATATGGAACTCAACCGTCGCCGAAGCATATGGAGATTCGTCTTTGAAGGGACTCAAGATAAAGAATGTAGCAACTGGCGATGTGTCTGATTTGAGTGTTTCCGGATTGTTCTTTGCCATTGGACACGAGCCTGCAACCAAATTCTTGGATGGTCAGCTCGAACTCGATTCTGATGGCTACATTGTGACTAAGCCAGGGACCACAAAGACCAGTGTTGAGGGAGTTTTTGCCGCTGGGGATGTCCAGGACAAGAAGTATAGGCAAGCTATTACCGCGGCAGGCTCTGGTAATTCTTATATCTATTTTGGTTATTTATAGGAATAATTTTCTTCATCATAAGCTACTGTTAATTAGTTACGTGATGATGACACATTCATCTAAGTTGACTGGATCAGAATTGTGAAATCTATTACCTGGAAGCCCAAATTTCCGATGTGTTAATGAGAACTTTTTGTGTATAAATGCTGGCATGAAGTTCTTTGCAGGACATTGAGATTTTACGTTTCAGTTAATTACTAACGGGAAGAGATTGTTAGTTTTCCCCGCCCTTGTGGCTCGGTGGAGGTGAGTAGTGGCCTAGTGGGTGTGCTTTTCCCACACACAGAGGGGGGGGGGTTTCTAAGTTGATATGGAAAGATGACATCTTCCTTTCAAAAACTGGTCTTACCTCCTGTGAGTGTGACTGTTTGGTCTTTCGTTTGTCTGATAATGTGTTTTTTCTCAAGCGGACATCTGTTTTAAATGCTTATTGTGATCCGGATGAAAAGTGGCTTCTTTACTTCTAGGGCTGTTATTGAAATTATCTCTTTTGTTTATCTAAACGTGTGCTAGTCTAATATAGTAAGATCCATTCCGCGTGAAAGAGGAAACAAGTGACACCTCCTTTACCCTATGCCATAAGTTATGTTTTCTAGAGGCAATTGTCTTGACTAATGAAAATTCTTTGAGCAACCATTTGGTTATTCTTTTCTTAGGATCTAATGTTGAAATCTTACACTCGTAGAAATGTACAATGATTAAATGAGGCTGAATGTTACAGCATCAGGACGGTATTGATTGATAGCAACCTCTTTTGTGAAGCAAGTTAATGCTGTATCTTTTTAATGCTTTCTAGGTTGCATTGTTTTACTATTATTGATATGCAATATTGAAAAGATTGTAAGTTTGCAGAGCAAGTATTGGCTGCAGGATACGGGCTTGATAAAAAGTGAGTATTGACTCCCACTGTCGATTCGCTGGGTGACCTAAACTTTAAATAAACTTCTACACTCAAAAATGAGGATAGATATGAATCTCTAAATCCTAAATATTGAATATTTCAGCTGTGTTTCTGTTGTTTCAACCTGGAATTGTATGTTTGGACATAAATTGGTAGACTTTTAAAAGAGCAGTGCATTTTCAGATCATTCAGCCGTGAAATTTCAATTTCTTCCACTGGACCTAATTTAAATTATATTATTATTAGCAATTGTGCCGCCTGTGTCTTTGATGGTTATCATTGAACTCTGCACATTTAAGTTTCTGCATACATAACGATGCATATTGATTGTCAGAGGAAGATGCACGCATCAAAAACATTTCTGTCCCAACGATAATGAAAATTATGTCATTGGTGCAGGGTGCATGGCAGCTTTGGATGCGGAACATTACTTGCAGGAGGTCGGGTTTCAGGAGGGTAAGGCTCCATGACTATCTAGGGCGTGCCCAGAGCTCAAAAGATGCTTGATTAGAAGCAATGTGTGATTATTGGAAGCATGAAGGAAGTTCTTCCTGAGCCAGATTAGAAACGTCACACGTATCTGGATGTTGGCATTCATTGGCTTCGTTTGGAAACCCGTTGGGAAAACGGACACAGATTCCTAGGTACTTTATGTGAGAGGAATTTTGTCTCGGCTTGCGTGAGAATGGGTTTTGGGGGTCAAAACGGGGTTTCTAACGGAAACCCAAACGAAGCTATTATCTGATTCAAAAATATCATAGACTTGCATTATGTCTTCAGAAAGACATATAATTTTTCTGCTGTAACTCAATGATGATTATTGTCATTTATTGGGCCAATGGAATTAATCTACCGTTGATTGTGGTATTTATCCCAACTTTTGTGCTGATAAAAAAAATATTTGCTTTCATTTTGGTATAACTGCTTCCTGCTGTTGCTCTGTGTTCTCAACACAAGTGAAATTTCGGTCATGAAATTCTCATAGCAGCACGTTTTTGTTAATCTCGTTTTCTGATGCCTGGCTAGTCGCTTACAGATTGTTAAAAGGCTGGATGAACATAAAAGTGAGCTTGTTGTTCAATGATGTTTCAAGTCCATCTTTAGGTTGAATGTTTTTTTTTTAAATATTTATAATGTTGACTTTTGAAATAAATGAAGAGTAGCCATTGAAGGCAGACTCGCTTGACAAGCATTCGTGATTTTTTGCCTATTTTATCACGGGGGGAGAATCCATGGACCATCAAGGTTCATAGAACTAATTCAATAAGCTTCTAATGCATCACAGTCGTTTGATAATTAGCTTTACGCAACACCCAAAAATGTTAACTTGATCATGATAGATTATAGGCTTGTGCCAAAGGGGTTTTTTTTTTTTTGGGTACAAACGAGTTAGATTTTAGGACTTATCATGTTACGGTATATTTTTGAGTTCAAAGAGTGTTTACGGATTGTCAAAGTTCTTATATCAGTAGTAAAATTTAAGCTAAAAAATCTATGGGTTATGAGCAAACGTGTTATCAATTGGACTAATCCTAAAACCGCTGGCAAAACAATAACCATGGTTGTGGACGTTGGGAAACGGTGTTAGCAAAGTCCAATATCAAACTACATGTTTCTGGGCTAGCAGAGCATTGCTTAAAGATGATTGCAAAACTTTTTTTTTTTTTGATACAACAGATGATTGCAAAACTGAAATCCAAAACGAAAGCCGGAGAAAAAGAGACCCTATCTTTCTTTTTTATTAGGCCGAAGGTATCCACTTCTTTTTTATTAGACCCTCTCTATACGCACGGCTTGGGATCGAACCCCTAACTAGATATTAAAGGAATCCAACCTCATGGTTATCTTTTTAAATTATCATTTTAGAATCAAATTTATACAGTTAAAGATATCTGAATTCTGTTCAAAATCAATGGCCCATTGAAGATAAAGGCCTCTTTCATCGTTCTCTCCTCTCTTCAGTCTTCTGCCCAGACAGTTATACGGGAGACTTTTGTGGGAGTTTTCTCATATAACCACTGCTAAACAGTCGTAGTTATGGGTTGGCGATAACCAATGGGATCATGTGCATGGTAAGAGTTTATTTCTTCACAACGTGAGGGATTAAAGTTCAAATCCTGTTGGAAGAGATTATCGCATTTAGTGCTTCGAATAGAATTGACTCTGTAAAAGGATGCCCATGCTTAACCAAAATAATAATAATTGTAGTTAAAGATAAGGTTTATCAATGGTGAGGAACAAATTGATCGTGTGGCGATCAAAATTTTAAATTCTTAACGTATGATTCAATAACTACTTTTAAGGATTATTTGTTAAAGGGGAAAAACCGAATGATGGGTTGCACTCACTGCTTGTCAACTTGATATAATTCACTAGAGATGAAGAGTTTGATTCGCCGATTAATAAGATCCTAAGGATAGAGCAAAACTCTATATAAAAGAACAGGCTCTTAGAGATGATAATCAAATAAAATCTAGAGAGACACGATGAAAAATCAGACTGATAAATTAATTTTCTCTTAATTTTTTGGTAACATTTTCTCCCTTTATTATTAATTGAGCTGCTGGTAGATGGTGCGATGGACGTTTTGCACAGTGGCGCCTTCCAGTAGGAAGTAGGATGGACGTGTTGGATGGGAATAAAGAAGGACGAATATGTACTTCTCATTTATAATTGATAGACATACCACTTGATTATTGTAGAAGAAAAACGTAGATAACTTGCATTTATAACATTTTTGTCCGCAGTGTATTGTTATTAAATGATTGAAAGGAATGTTTCAGCAACATGGTGAGGGAAACAAAAGTATATATGGACATGAATCATCAACTGATGATAATGACAAGAATAATTGTAGAATGGAAAGGCTGCTACCTCACAACCCCATGAAATCCCAGATGACTAAGGTTGATATCCAGAAGAGCTGTCCATATCCAATAGATCAATACTGTGCTTGTTTGGGAGCACCATTACCCCAACTGTACATACAAATCGAGATAAAACCATCTTAAAATCTGTAAAAACCATTTTGAAATTAATAAAAACCATTTTGAAATCTGTAAAACCATCTTGGAATCCACAAAATACATCGGAATCTGGAAAGTCCTTTTCCCAACGGAATTCCCGAACACACCCACTACGTGCTTGTTTGAGGATTCGTTGGGAGAAATATTTTATGGATTCCAAGGTAGGTATATGAGAGGAATTTTATCTCGATTTGTATACAATATGATTGAAAATGAGTTACCAAATAAGCACTACGTCTGGTCTTTAATATAAAAATCGGTTAATAACTTTCTTATTTTTGAAAATCTAAAATTGCAAGATTGAGTTAGGTGACTTAAAGTTGGTGACTCAGTGTGTGTTTGGGAACTTCGTTGGGAGAAAGGGGTTTACGGATTTTTTTATGGTTTTGCGGATTTCAATATGGTTTTTATGGATGTTGAAATGATTTTATCTCGATTTACATGCACCGTTGGGGAAATGAGTTTCCCAAAGCACATTAACTTCCTCTTCGGCCCATGTATCGTCAAATACTGCAAAATCCATAGGTATTGTATAACACCATTGCCACTATACTCTATCACCTCACCTTACCCAAATTTGGATTCAATTTTCTTTTTCATCAATTAACAGAGATGGTCAACTGTCTTAAGGGTTTCCCCAAGTAGTATCAAAGTCTCCCCATTGATGCCACCTTCAAGCTTCCTACTCCAACACCAGTCTGACCACCAGGTGATAATAAAACCATTATTGTCTCCTTCATATAGTCTTCTCTCCTTTCTAGTTCCTTCATGTTCCTAGTTTTTAATTGCACAGAGTTAAAGTGTACTAACTGAATTACAATCGTTAATACTAATACATGATCAAAAGGAAAGAGGACACTGTGAAGTTGACATTGATGTGATATTGCACAATTCCTTGCATGTGTATATGTATATATATAGGAGCATTGATGGGGGTGGGGTTCCTCCCTTATCATATACTCTTTCTATCTCAATGGCCATGATTGGTTATTGGTAGGATAATGTGGGGGAAAAGACGGAAGGCCACTTGTGTGGCTAAAACGATCATAAATTATTATACATAACTCTCTTCATCAGCTTTAGATTAAATGCATGTAAATCTTCCTAAATTTTAAAACTTTGCCATGAACTTTCTTAACTCTTACACACTCCTGCATGTAACTTTCATCATAGAGTTGATTTCCCGTACATCACTTATCCAAACACCTCATAATATTTTGGAATCATATATCTACTTATTAATCAAATTTCGAGGGATTATATGTACATAAAAAAACAATAATTTAAGAGGATGTATGGCTGATTATCCGAAGTTATCCCGGGTGACTTGAAAAGTACACAGAAATTTGTTAGGATTTATACAAAATTTAATCTCTTAAATTTTCTCTCATTTTAATTTTATTCCATCGAAGAGCATTACACTGTTCATATTTTTATTAAATTATAAGGATCAATATTTTTTTTAAAAAATGAAACATGAGGTATTAAAACTGAAATGAAGATAAAATCCACGGATCAATTATTGCATCAATCCATTTGTTGTTGAAATTTAAAAGGCTAGAGAGATTATTTGTACGTGTTTTGAATTTGCGGATGACATCATTTGTACATTATCCACTTCCCTTTCGGAGGCACTAAGCAAGCATTCAATGGCGAAGTCTCAGTTTCAGAAGGCAGCACGACCAAGAGGCCCCAAAAAGGACACGTTTCTGGTTGTTTCAGTCTCTCGATAATGATTGTCATCTATAAGTTTTATATATTTTGGGGTCATTTTTAACAATACCACAAGAAATGATATCAATGATCACTCAGACTTCAACGGAGTCTGACATCAAATTTATATCAGCCTACGTTCTTCCAATCATAAAAGACTCTGTCATAAATAAGAAATTGGTCCAACAAAATGTTAATAGAATACAGGTTGGTGGCACTTTAAATTGGCATTTTGTTCAATCTCCAAGGGCACATATTGTTCAAATCAGCACTGCTTGCCGGCAAGTTGACAGACCAGCCCACTGTCTTCAAACATAAACCTGTAAGCATCTCAGTCCCATGCAGATACTTATTTTACCCCTTTCATCTTAATGTGCTTTTTAAAGCCTAAAGGATGCAACAATCCACCGTAATGATATTTATGCCAAGAGATTGATGTCTAAACGTGGCCCTGAATCTGAGTTACTGTTAATAAGGCCTTACCTGGAATAATTGATTGAACTGTTAATAATAATACTACATCTGTTCTTGAAAGTCAGGTGCAGGAAATTTATTGAAACAAATATGAATCTATGGACACATTCCAAAACATACATGACTAAAATTTTTTTACTGGTAAACACATGTATGATTCTATCAGAAACAATAATGTTTGATGCACTATAGAACACTAAATGTGAACATATTTTTCAGCATAAATTTAAATGTTGATTTATCACGTTACGAGGAATTAACCCTTGCCGCTAAACCTGTTATGAGTCAAATGACTAAAATTTTACAAGTAACAAACTGTTCCAAAAGATGTAAAAGAAAAGGATAAACGAACATTACATGAAAGATACTTTGATAAAATGCCATGCACCTGAGTCGCGAGGTGGGGGCAGAGGATTTGTCTACAAGCTAGCAAAATAGTTAATAATGTAGTTCTATTCAAGAGTCAGGATCCCCAGTTGGCTAGCAGGGAATAAATAAAGCAATCAAATTGCCATACTAAACGTTAAACTGAATACAAACAACAAGAGGGAGGGGGGGGGAGAGAGATAAAAACACTTACTCGCCCATCCAGATCATGTGATCCAATGAGTGAGGCTAGTATTTACACAAGCAATCTGTATATATAAAACCCCAACCAATTTAATAGCTGATTAAAATTACTAAATTCTTAAAAATTTATTTTATTTTTTTTAAAAACACTTATTTACAAATGAAGGAGAACAATAAGACCAAAAATTAAAAAAAGAGGTATCCATCATCCATGGGTTTAACTGGCAAAGGGATTGAGTTATTACTCTGACCTAAAGGGAGAGGGTTCAATTGTGGGGAGTGTCACTTTGTTATGACTCTAGTCGCGGTGCTTGGGGAGGCAATACCACAGTTTAGTAAAACTAGGTTGACATATCTGTGTTATCAGATTAAATGGCTTGCTTGGCTTGCCCAGTGCTCGCAGAGACAGACCCCAGTAGATCATAAGTTAGATATCTTGCCTTTAAATTTTGGCTGGTTGGATCAAGTGGTAAACGGCTTGTTCCAGCTCAAGCAATGTCTCAAGTTCGAGCCTTGTGTATACAGCAGCCATCGTTGGGAGATTCACCCACCATTTCAAGGTGCACGACGCGGGTCGGTTTCAGACTAGTCGGAGCTAAGCTTAAGTGAACCGGGTGGGAAACAAAAAAAACTATGAGTGGGCCCAACTCGTTTGCTAAAATTTTTATATAAAAAAAGGTATTTGTCGTGGAGTTGTATTACACTCAATGTACAATGGACTTTAACTAATTTATCAAAATTAAAAAAAATAGTAATTAACTCGTTAAATTTATTTAAAACGAGGATAATTGTCTGCGGACGGAAGGGGTATACTGATAACGTGGGACCGGGTGTATTTATTTATGACTAGGATTTTTTTTGGTGTATTTATGACTAGGGTTTGCGTAGAGCCCCGGAGTATTCAGGAAGCGTACGGAAATTGTTTTGGCCACGCGATCTTAGAGACGGCCCCACCCTGTATTTCCATACCATCCTATCCATACCCCATGATTGAAATTTGACGAGTATTTGATACAGTGTAACTGTTGAGAAGTACTTTTATATAAGTTGAGATAAATATACGAAGAAGATTATTTCGTTTTACGAAAAATATGGTTACACCTACGTTTTGCTTTTTACAATAGGTATACCAAACAAGCTGCTTATTCTCTCTGTTTTGTCTCATCTGAAATGTATTTAACGTGCAGTAATTAAGATTTAGAGTTTGTGGCAAATTTGAACTTATGTTATTGGCCAAGTTGGTCAAGTTAAAACCCACCCTCTGTTCCATTGCTCGTCCAGTTCCCCTTATGTATAGGAAACGTAGCTACTACATCTTCGTTCTCCCATTTGGATTCGATTCTGAAATTTCAAAAGGGTGAAACGAATTTGACTCCACGGAGCAGGAGATGCGTAGCCGCGGAGAGACTCGTGTAGCGACAAGCATGACATGTAAATGGGAAGTGGAGGAAGGAAGCATCGTCTTGTGCCCGCCATTAAATAGCTAGATGAATGAATCTCATCCATACTGATGTGGTTTCTGATTACGACCTCAACCCTATTTTTTATTCTCAGCTTTTGAGCTCCTGTGCGTATTCTTGTTGAGATTGTGGGTCCGGCTCTGGCCAAAGGCAAAATTATGGATCACATGCATGATGCAAATAAAGTCACTTGAGGCTCTGCTTTGGTTGTATTCGCTGAGCGGTAGGCGGAATTTTGTCGCGAATTGAAAATCATTTTTGTTTTACATTTTGCTTCTCCTGCTCTCCAAAAAGATGGAAGCAAGGACTTCCTAAGTTTTAGCTTGTTTTTAAATTCTATTATAATATTCTTGATTAGGCAGCATCCAGTCACATGCAGACGTCAACTTTGTGGGCCTAAAGCCAGCTTCGAAAGAACGCGCCTTTTCCCCCCTCAGTCTGTCCCCAGCCTTTCATCATTTTTCTGTCCTTAAATCGTCAACTTCTTTTTCCTGTAATGCTCACTGTTCAGCCACCTCTGCTTCAGGAAACAAAGGTTTCTGGAGAGCTTCCTAAGTAAGGAAGATGGACTATACAAACATGGTTCCGCCTGCTCATATCTTGTCATTTAATATAAATTGGCAGGGAAAAGCACTCGGCTTTTCTTTGCTCTTTCTTTCTTTTCTTCATCAATAAATTATCGTTGTGTCTCTTTGCAAACCATTGCTGGACTCATAGCATACATAGCACTGTTCAAACAACTCAGCTTCAATTCCCCATTCATTTGTTCACTTTTTTAGGAACAAGTGTTGTGTGTGTGTATGTTATAGAAGCTGAGCTATCGAACGTGTTCTCTCGTGAGGTCTTCTTACAGTAGAAAAATACAAAAAGGTTACACTACACAATATGTCTCTGGTTTTGTTATTATACTTATAAGTCCTCTTCTTTTTGCAGGATTGGCGTTTATTTTTGAAAGAATCGTGACCATGGGGTTTCTAGAGCTTTTCTGTGTTGCCTCCATCCCTGTGATCAAAGTATTACTAATCTCAGTACTAGGCTTATTACTTGCACTAGATCGGGTAAACATATTGGGAGAAACCGCAAGGACGCATGTGAATCATGTAAGGGCTTGAACGCTTCAGAGAATTTGTGTGTGTTCTAATATATAGATATAGATATAAAAGAAAGGGAGTACATACTGACAATAGTTCTCTGTGTGATATAGATGGTATTTTATGTGTTTAATCCTGCAATGGTGGGCGACAATTTAGCAAAAACTATCACCTGGGAGAGTTTTTTGTCGCTGTAAGTATTGATTTCAGATTTACGTCTTCTGAGAGGATTGATTTTACTCATTCTAATCCATGGCTTGTTACATTTTGTGTATGACATATAGGTGGTTCATGCCAGTCAATGTTCTCGCTACATTTTTACTTGGCTCAGTTTTAGGTTGGGTGCTTATTAAAATCATTAGGCCTCCTAAACACTTGGAAGGTCTTATCCTGGGATGCTGTTCAACAGGTAGACTGCAATTTGTGTCACTCATTATGCGCTGCATCTTAAATGCATTTTTGGTCTCCAAAAGACTCATGCTATATTCAATTCCCGGAAGTTTTTGAATTGATGCCCATGAGCCCCCTTTCAGTAAGAAATAACGCAAAATGTGTACGTTTAACGATCTATCACGGAGCAATTTCAAACATTTCAAATCGTAGAATAAATAACTAATGAATAACCTTGGCATGTCCACATATTCCTAATAGTTTTATGATATAGTCCTCTGTCTAAAATTAAGCTTCCTTTCTAACACAGTTCAGCTTGTTCTGAAAACAGAGTAGTTCTACAAAAATGCTAAACTTGTATGGATAGGCATTTGATATCCATATATTTATCTCTGGTTTCACTTCTGTAAGGAATAAATGGCACAATAATTGTACTTTCACAGAATCTGCAGTTTCTGGATGATGGGCACTTTATTTATTAATCAAGTGTATGATTTATGAAATTTGCAGTTTTGTGCTGTGTTGCAAATTTTATGTAAGGTTATATTTTTATCAACATCAATGCTTGATGCAGGTATTTTGAATAAATGCTCTGAGTTTATATGAACAGGAAATCTAGGAAACTTGCCTATCGTCATCATCCCGGCCATTTGCAAGGAGAAAGGCAGTCCCTTCGGTGATCCAGATGTCTGCTACCAGTATGGGATGGCTTATGCTTCCCTTTCTATGGCGGTATGTAACTTCACTGGCTCTTTGGGGTTTGATTCTGAAATAATAAATTTCGATAGAATACACGGTTAATTAAATCAGCTAGTTGATGCTGTTCTTGTTTTCTGGAATGCGGTTCATTTGGGCGAACATCAGCTTGGGGCTTTTTTTGTGTGGTCTTATGTGTACAACATCATGCGGAATTCGGCAATGAAATTCCGCAGAGAAAGTAATGCAGATGATGACTTCAGAAAATTGAACGCTTCAGCAGAAAATCCAGAATCACTGCTAGGTGGATGCTCAGAAACGCTTAATCCTTCGAAAGATGCTGTTGATGATGCATATACTTTGCTGCTTCCTAATACGGAACCTGTAGAAAATTCGAAGGTTTCTACAAACTTCACTTAAATTGAGATATTTCACATTGATTGAAAAGAGTTTATGGTTGAAGAATAGTTCGCTTGGCAGAAACATTAGATCTAGCAATTATATTTAAAAAAGTCTTTATGAAACAGGCTGGAATTCCTATGTTTAAGGATCAATGTTACAGGAAGAAATCAAACCCATGCCTCTGGTTTATTTTCCCACTTTAAGCAGTGCATGTTGAAGACATGACACTCAAAAAGCCTCTGGCAACTTGCAAACATATGATGAAAGCACAATAGGGAACAAATGCAGTTCATAAAGCTCATAATTCTAGGTTTTATATATTTCCTTCCATATATCACGAGATTTGCCTATCATATGATCTGAATCGATAGCATGAGCCATTGAGAATAGTAAGATTTGTTGTAAATCATGGTTTAATTTCTAGTTTCCTTTCTCACTTGTCTAATGATAAGATATATAATTGTATTTACGTCACTTTGGCATTTCAATCCAGGTACCAATTTCAGAAAAAATTAAGTCTTTCTTAATCACGATTTCAAGAAGCGCCAATTGGAAGGCCATGTTTGCACCATCAACTATTGCAGCGGTATGAAAGAGTTTCTGTTTCCTTGAAAGTTTATAGAATCACGTATCTTTGATGTGCCGTAGTTGTATGGGAATGGGTCGCGCTTGTTTCTGCCTGTCCTTTGTGATAAGCTCTATGTATAGCTTCTTATGTTGTTTTGAAAATTTTTCTGCAATTCTCCAAATAAACATATATTCGTTGCATTACAGATTGC
>JANTPZ010138040.1:3122-25822 GCA_025593235.1 Vachellia pachyceras
TAGGATGTACGTTAAGGTAGCAGTCGTTGAAATATACCTCCACGATAATGTCAAAGTCAAAGGACATAAATAGAAATATTAATTTCTTGGGACTCACACAGCAATGAAGCAGGGATCCATTCACTTGCTTCCCTTTTGCGGTTCTATAACACATATGGTATGAATCACATGTTACGGTGTTTCTCTTATATTATAAGAGCGTACGTCATTTTGATACTTATTACTAACACCGTACAGACTTTTAGTCCAAATGTTCCCAACATTTAAACCCAAATTCTTCTTCCTCTCTCATCTCATGTGACGTCAGTATTGAAGAATTTGTTGTCTGGTAACAGGCATCATGGGAGCGGGTCCCCATGATTCGATCCATGTTTTATTCGTATATACATTGGATCTCATCTCGACACGCTACACAGTTGTCGAGGCGACATAACTTGTATTGTTTCTCTACCATATCAGCATTCCTGCTGCCTTACTGGTGAATACAAGTGTCTCATCTTTGCATACTCCTCCTGAGTATCAAAGGCGGTAGCCCGTGTGAGAGAGCCTACCTCGCTTGCCTGTACGACGTACTAGACATTGTATACTTGTACATAGACACATAAATCAATGATGAATAATTGCATACTTCAATCATAAATTCAATACATAGTGTCTATGATTTTACATTTTTACACATACCAATAGCCCTTACATGTTTCTCAAATATTTCTCTGGCTATTGGTTTAGTCAGGGGATCTGCGACCATACTCTTGGTCGAAATGTGTTGTACATTAATCACTTTCTGTGCTACATAGTCTCTCACAAAATTATACTTAATATCAATGTGCTTTGTCTTGCTATGATATTTTGGGTCTTTTGTGTAGGCTATGGCTGCAGTGTTGTCACAATATATTAACACAGGATTTGTACTCTCATTCCCAAATCCAAGGTGTTCAATGAATCTTTTCAGCCATACAGCCTCCTGCACTGCCGCAGTGCAAGCCACAAACTCAACTTTCATAAAATTTAGGGCTATGCACGTCTGTTTCTTGTTGCTCTAACTTAGGCACCATTATTCAGCAAGAAAATATAACTTGAAGTTAACTTCCGTTCAACTTCGTCTCCGCCAACATCAGCATCGGAGTATCTAAGGAGCTACAATCGTTTCCTTAATAAGTTAGTGCATAATTCGATGTGCCCTTTAAGTATCGCAGAATCCTTTTCACATCATTCTAATGCTGTTCGCCAGGATTTGACTGGAACCTACTTACTAGTCCAACTGCGAAACAAATATCTGGTCTTGTACACATCGTTGCATACATTAGACTTCTAATGGCACTAGCATAAGGAACTCTTTCCTTAGCTGATTCAATCTTGGGACACATTTTAAGATTCAAGCTAACTCCAGTAGCTATCGGGGTGTCTAAGGGATTGCAGTCACTCATATTAAAAGGCTTGAGAATTTTCCTAATGTAATTCTCTTGTGAAAGAGACAGAATTCTCTTTGAGTGATTCCTTTGGATTTTAACTCCAAGTATATATTCTGTTTCTCCCATGTCTTTCATCTCAAAATTCGATGACAGCCATTCTTTAAAAGCTAAGATCGAATTTAGGCTATTTCCGGCCAATAGAATATCGTCTACATATAATGACAACATCAAAAAATAATCATCAAATCGCTTAATGTAGATGCAGAGGTCTTCTTTAATCATTTCAAAATTGTATGAGGTTATTGCTTTGTGAAACCTCAAGTACCACTGTCTGGATGATTACTTCAGTCCATAAATGGACCTTTTTTTTGAGCTTATAAAATTTGCTCTCTTAACCTTTCTTTACAAAACCTAATGGTTGTTCCATATAGATTTCTTCATCCAAGTCTCCGTTTAGAAATGAGTTTTCACATCCATTTGATGTAACTCCAAATCTAAACTATTTACTATTGTCAGAATCAGTCTTATGGAATTAAAATGTATACCAAGTGAGAAGGTGTCCTCGTAATCGATACCTTCCTGTTGTGTATACCCCTTCACTACCAGACGTCCCTTATTCTTATCAATTGATCTATCAACTTTGCTTTTTTTTTTAAGAACACACTTGTTCCCAATGGCCTTTCGACCTTTTGATAGATCAACAAGTTCCCAGACTTGATTCTTTTTCATTAAATCAATCTCTTTCCATTGCTTTCTTCCATTCACTCTTGGCAGGGAACGACAAGGCTCTTTTTGTACAGAATGTGGTTCATCATCTCCATCCGGAATGACCATTAGTGCTTCCCCCTTATTGGGAAGCGCCTCTTAGGTACATTTCCCTTGTCACTCCTTTTTGTAGAGACCTCTCGTCTCTTATGTTTCTTTTGTCTCGGCCTTTGTAAAGGCCTTTATGAGCCTTTTAATCTCCCACTCAGATCGATACATTGAGACGATTGGGGATCATTAGATCGATCTGCATTACCTTGTTCTTGTGTCTCATAAAGAGATACTGTTCGAACTATGTCTCCCTGCCAGGAAATTCTTATTTTTTTTTTAAAATACGCCATCCCTTGATTCAATTTCAGTTACCGTTCCATTTTCGTTTTCACATATGAAAACGTATCCTTTGATTCTTTTGAGTATCTTATAAAGATACATTTCTTTCCTCAAGGACCCAACTTCCCATACTTATGGGAATCATTATGAACGTATACAGCCGACCCCCAAGGTCTTAAGATACTTAAATATGGCTTGCGTATTGTCCATAACTTATAGGGTGTGGAAGTAACTGCTTTTGAGGGTACACGGTTAAGTATAAAGGCTGCTATTAACAAAGCATCACCCCAATACGAAATTTGCAGGTTTGCTTGAGCCATATCAACCTAACCATGTCTAGAAGAGTCCTATTTCTCCTTTTAGACACTCCATTTTGTTGTTGAGTGTCAGGGATAGTTAGTTACCTAATTATCCTTTTTTCTTCACAGAGCTCTTTGAACTGATCAAATAAGTATTCACGACCTCGGTCAATACGTAATACTTTAATTTACGTTCTATTTGATTCTCTATCTCATTCATGTACTGCCTAAAACTCTCAAGTGCTTCAGACTTATGTGAGATCAAATATATGTGACCATATCGTGAAAAGTCATCAGTAAAGGTAATGAAGTACCAAGCTCCGTGCATTGCCCTCACACTCATGGGACTGCATACATCAGAATGGACTAAATCCAATGGATTTTCAGCTCTGGTTCCTGAACTGAAAGGTTTTCTAGTTGCCTTGCCAGCCAAACAATTTTCACAAAAGGCCATCTCCATGTTTGGACTTCACCTAGCAAACCTTCTTTGCCAGTTTAATCATTTGAATCTGACCTATATGTCCAAGTCTAGCATATCAAATATTCATACCAGCTATTACATTGGAGGAACTAATAAAACAGTCATGCAAGTTAAAATCACCAATAACATCTATAACAAAGAACTTCCCTGAAAGGAAAGTTAGACCATAAAAGGTCTCTTTACTAAAGATGTCAGCAACTTTGCCATGAAAGTTCACATCAAAACCATAATTCAACAGACACAGTACAGAAACTAAATTCCGTCGGATGTCCGGTGTATGAAGCACATCATGTAAGATCAGGGTCTTTCCACCACACACAGCTAATCTGCAGGTGCCTATGCCTTTGACCTCTATCTTTGCATTATTGCCAACATAAAGCCATTTGCCTTGATGTGGCAACCGACGGTAATCCACGAAGAATCCCCGATCCTTCGTTATATGGTCTGTTGAACCTGAGTCTTTCCCGGTCATTTCACTCAAGGCAGTCTCTCGCGAAGTGACCCAACTTCTGGTAGGCATAGCATTTGACCTTATTCAGGTCAACTTTACTTTCTGCCCCTTTTGAATCTAAGGACATCCTTCCTGCCTTTTCACAAAATTTCTTGCCCTTCTTAAAATCGAGCTTGGCATTGGAAAGGCCTGCATTCTCGGAATAACAGGCATGCACAGAAGTCTTATATGCCTTCAGGTGTTCATCCTCAAGCTGAAGGTGCTTCACAACATCATTAAAAGTGATGATGTCATCGTTTTGGGTTAAGTTCACTTTTCACTTGCTGCTCATCAGTGAGAATGTGTAACTTCCTGGAGCTCTCTAATCATGTTTGACATATTTCGAGGTAATATACCCATGAAGTCTATACGTGTCAAAATTGATTGTCAGCCTCTAAGTTTAGTGGTCGAAGTTCCACAAAACTTATCTTTGAGAGCCGCCTACATGGCATGTGCAATTGAATGCTTTTCATATTGGCACATTAGGTCATTCTCCATTGTGCTCAGCAAAGGTGACCCTTGCAAGGGAAAGGATCCTCTCCACTCAACTCGGCAATTATGCCTTTTGTTTTTTTTTTGCCATTTTCTAGTATGAGGTGACAGGGTATTTTATCAACAAATATTTTCTCATAAAGTTGAGTTTTTAGCAATTATGTAGCACATCATAGTATACAATGTCTTATACTTATATTATTCCTGACAAGAATCACTAGATCTGTGATCAGGAGAATACGTTTGTACCTCCCATCACACAAACACTAGTGACTACATCATTTTCTTTCAAGAATTTTATATAAGTACTTCTTGAATCTTCAACTTTTAGAAGTCTCGTTTTCTAAAAGCTCCCACTTATCAAAAGTGTGACAAGGTGACATATCATGTGAATTAACAACAACGATTTCACAACAATTCACATAAACTAAACATGTCACATTTTTACAATGCATTCAATCATAACCATACACCAAGTCATATTCTAAATATATTAACAAAACACAGAGTGTAAACACATAAATCTAAAGCACAACACATCTTTAGATATTTGCAATAAAATAATTGACTTTCATGTCCTCAGTCTTTAAAGTATTGGTTCTCGTTCAGCATAAGTTTCGTTGTTTTTCTTTACTGCATTAACCCACATGGTTGTTAATGTGAATGTGCTTGCAGCTCTAACTGCTGCACGATACTGCATCATGGCATTCAGAATCTTCATTAGGAATATTTTCATCCATATATGCATAGTCCACTGATCCATAAGTCAGTGCCTCAATTCGATTTGAGAATTCTTGCTCCACTGATTTCCAAAAAAAATGAATTTTTTTTTAAACAAAAAAAATTATTTTGGAAAAAAATTCAAGAATCCTTTAACTAAGCACTGATTTTTATTTAAAACGGATCCATAATTGCCTTTAAACTAGGCAAATTGCATATCAAATTGAAGATTTTGAATTTTGGGATTTTTAGAAACAAATAGCGGCTCATTTGGAGCTCACACGCGCGTTCACGCTCCCCTAAAAGAAAAATTCTAGAGAGATTCAAACCCACTCATTGTTCTTAATACATATATATTTTGTATCTCTTTTATTTTTGTTGGGTCGCCTAGCTCAGCTGGTCAGGGCGCGGTTAATGTCTGTGTGGTCGCGGGTTTGAATCGGAGCAGGGGCGTTTTTGCGTTTTTTTTAAAAAAATTTTTTGCATGGTATGGGCCTCTCTGGCCCAGTCCGCCAATTTTTTTTTGTTTTTTTTCATGATGTGGGCCTCTTTGGCCCAGTCCGCAAGAAAACTTTTTTGTTTTTTTATTTATCCAAAACGCACAGTTTTGGTTAAACCGGCGAAGCCCTAGTACCCGACCCGATCACGCGTTGACCCAGTTCTCTCCTCCGCACTGTTCATCGTATTCTTCGTTTTTCGGCGGTTACTGTTCATCCGACGGGCTGATACGTTTTTCGGCTATATCTTCACCGTCTGATGTCCGTTTTTCGCATTCTTGGTGTCCATTTCTTCATTTCGACGAGATATACGCAATGGGAGTACTTTTGAAGCCAAATTTTTTTCTTTTTCTGGAAAAAACACGACGGAACTCACAAGTCGTTTTTCATCCATAACTCCATCGTCCGGTGTCCGTTTTTCGCGTTCTTGGTCTCCACGTTCTCGTCTTGAAGAGCTCTACATGATGGACATGTTTTCTAATCCTAAAACGCATGTTTTATGAGGACCCAGATTTGTGTTTTTCATTTTTTCGTTTTCTCCTTTTGTTTCGTATATGTATTTCGTTTTAAACATACATACACATGTACAGATATGAAGGAGGTAAAACATATCACACAGCATAACGAGAATCACGTAGAAAAATGCATATGCAAATGAAATCTGATGATTTGCACTTCATGAAGTTCCAGAATCACGGAGATCATGCATAATCAACATACAGTGAGAAGAATTGCCACAGGAACTCACTGCTCTGATACCACTGTAGAAACATGGGCCTGACAAGTCGAACATATACTGCAGATACCCACGCGGAATACGAATCACAAGAGCGGATCCGGATGCAAGACACAGCAAAAGGGCACTCTGGGTGAAGAGAGAGTTTTTGAAGAGGGAGAGAGGAGAATTAATCTCTGGTTTTTTTTTTCACGTATGGGTTGGTTCCTCAAATAGAGGAATGGGAAAACTGTTCCCGCACAAATGCTTCCCTCAACCGTTCCCACTCAAAATTTCATTTTTAATTTTCAAATTCACTTAATTGGAAACATTACAACTTTGTTCCCACATAAATCTATATTTATATATTTGACCCACCACATGGATTTTGGGCCTAATCCATCAAGGGTGGCCCATTTTCCAACAGTAACACTCCAACTAGTAACCATACAATTGATTGTATCGAAACAAATGATCAAGTCATTAGGTAACATCGTGGTAGAAAGAAAAGAAACTAATCACGAAAGTCTACCACGGGAAAATGAATTTGACCAAATGCTTAAAGACTAAATCATAAATCATATTTGTATTAATGATGAAAATTACGTTTACTTAAACAGAGACTAAACTTCTTTAACATACCTATCTTATAAATCATGAATCGTGTTGGAAAAACAGTTTCACCGCTAATCCAAATGAGCAAATCATTTTCCATCCAGAAACTGCGTTTGGATGGCAAATTTTTTTATAGACAATTTGTGTAGGAAGAAATTTTTGAAGTGTGGCTTCCCATCAAAATCAGTGAGAAATTGCGAAGAAAAATTTTAAGCTTAGCACCTATCACTAGCTCAAGAGTTCTAAATTGTGGCATTTTTTTTTTTGTTTGGCATTTAATTCAAAGTAACTGTGCTTTTTGTACATATTGATTGATGATAGTGCATATGGTTGCTTATCATATCACTCCATACCGTCATTATCGTTAACATAAGAACCAGAATACCCTTTTAATAAAATTAAGAAAATTAAATAAAGTACTTTGAAATATTTATATCTATCATTTTTCTGTAAATTAATTTAGTTGACTTATAAAATTTACTTCATAATATAATTACTCATGAAAATAAATATTTTCAAATTCAACATAAATGTAAGATATTTAGAACATTTTTATTGAAAAGAGCATGAATAACGCGACATTTTAAAAGTATGTAATTATTTCTCATTTAGTGGAACACCAAAATATTTGGGGAGCAAATTTTCTCAGAAGCATCTTTCTCCTTTTCTTGTTAGAAGCACATCACCACCTTAAATCAAACAATGGATAGTCCAGATTTAGTATTTTTAAAAAATATTATTATAATAATTTGTAAATTAAAATTTTATTATATTATATATACTCCAACTATAATTCATTTAGATCATATTTTGATAAATTAAATTTATTTATATTTATAATAATAGTTTTATAAAATGTAAAATCTAGACCACTAATTTCTTTCAATTTAAGGGTAGATATCTGTTTCTGAAAAAGAAAAGAAGAAAGATGATTCTGTACATGTTCGAACTTGATCTGCTCTTTTACTTAATTCAATACCAAGGGAGTTTAGTGAAATAAACCACCCACCCTTAAATTGGAATTTTCTCCTACAAAATATATTATCATCTTTATTTTAATCTCTTAACAATAATTACCATCTTTAGAATTAAACCGTGAAACTAGATAACCAAGGGGATAAAAAGAGATCATTTAAAAAAGCCACTGATGTTCAATACATTACAACTGCAGATTTTGCAATATGTAGCAATGAACTCAGCATCAAATTTCAATTTTTTCATTTGGAATGTATCAAACAGTAACATGAGGCTCCCCCATTGATGGACGCACCATTGCTTGGTCCGGAGTTGAGTTTTGTGCCTAACACCAGCAAACCCTCGAAACGATGGCAGCTTGTGCAAGAAGGTCTTGGAGACATGGCCACAACCTACTCAAGTTATATGTTTGCTTACAGTACCGTGTTTGTCAAATAAAGTTGAACTTCCAACATCAGTGGTTGCCGATACTTCTACGCATTGTTGAGAGGTTCTTCAATGATGGTTGTGGGAAGATCTAAAGCTAGTTTGGAAGTTGGATTCACAGTAGCTTTTACAGAATTAAAGGTAAAAAACTTAGGTTTTGGAGAATAGATTTTGGAAGAATAGTTTTAACAGATTAAAAGACAAAATCTAATTTTTGAAATGTGATTATGTTTAGGAAGTTATTGACTTTTACGGAGTTCGAGACAAAAAGTAAGTAAGAAAGGAATTAAAAAGAAAAAAGAGGAAAGATAAAATTTATCATGAGAAAAAGTATGATTTGACAAAAAAATAGCTTTTTCAAAATATAGATTTTGTTACAAAACGTAGGTTTTGAAAAAATATGAGTATTTGAACAAAAAATAGGTTTTTAAACGGATCCTAAATGGGCATCTTCTTTTAAACAACAAAAGGCTCACTTGGGATCACGGTCTCAAACCTATGTTTTATCTAAGTATTCACATTTTTCAAAATCTAAGTTTTGTAATAAAACATATGTTTTAAAAAAGTTATTTTATTATCAAATCACACTCTCTCTCATAATAAATTCTCTTTTCTCTTTTCTTTTTCTTTCCCCTTTTCTACTTACTTATTGTCTCGAACTCCGTAAAAACCAAAATGTGTTTGGGAATCCATTAAGAAAAGGGGTAACAGATTCCAAAATGATTTTACAGATTTCAATATGCTTTTACAGATTTTGATATGCTTTTTATCTTAATTTGTGTGCCCGTTGAGAAAAAAAGATTCCCAAACATACACATCTGTAGTTACTCGAATACAACCTAAATTTTACCTCAAAATCTGTAGAAGAAGTATTCTCCTAAAATCTATTCTCCAAAACCTAAATTTTTACTCGAACTCCATAAAAACTATTCTCAAATGGACTTCCAATTTAGCTCTAATTTCCACATCAAGCCATATTCTACTGTTCGTAGAATACATCTTGCGTAGAGTTAGCACGCGTTGTTTCATATGCTTTGATCCTCGTTTTATCATTTCTACTTTGATGTTTGTTCCGTTTCTCGTATTTGAGTTCTGCTTAAACATGTTCTTCTGAACGTTGCTCTAATGTTTTAAGTAAGTTTACCTTATCATCAATACACACACAAACGCACATGTAGACACAATTCTGAACAGACAAATTATACGTACAAAATCTATTGCATTTCTTTTCTACCCTTAAATATGACAATCATTATGCATTGACAAAACATTCCTTATTTTACTTTACACTATTCTCTTTCTTTTTTTTTCTTTTTTTGCCAATTACACTATTCTCTTTCTATCCCATGTATTGAACGACATGTAATAACTCGGGCTTGAAAGTACCAGAACATTCCAAAATCGAACTAGATTGCTTGCAAGAATATCTTCGATTGCAATTATATTTCATTCTAGTTCTGATTTTTTTTTTTGGTGAAAAATATTTTTCGTTTCTTTGGAGGAGTGACAGACATCCGGGGGTGCACGGATAGGTAAGAAAATTTATCATTAAAGGGCTATCCAATCATTTCAACAAGAAAACCCTAATGCAAAACGGTTTTCTTGCAAAAACTTGTCCTTGAAGTGCTTAACATCTCTATAGATGTTTATACTGGAGCAGAAGGCTCGTGCACATACATGTAGGAGCCCATCTTAAAAATTGTACTCCAAATATTACATTTGAGGACCTTCAAAATTAGGAATTTTAAAACGAGGATAGAGTATTGCAGAACAAAACTTACCTACTTTTGGCACGGATACAACTGTTCTAATTTCTCCCAGCTACAAAAGGTTCATATATTTGGTCTGACAAACAAGGCAGGATACGGTTGAATGTTACTCGGCGGGAAGGTTGATGACAGGCAATGGATGCATTGAAACGATTTCAGTAGCTAATAAACATGCAAATGAAAATGGAATTAAAAACAAAATAAGCCAAAAAGATAAAAGGAAAAAAGGAAAGAGAGGGAAAGAAGAAGAAATGATCAGTTCTTTCAAGAGCTTACGCGTACAGATCGGTAGGTGGCAACGTGGGCACATTAGCAGGAGCCACCTATAATGCAATTTGAAAGATAAAGATCAGCATCGAGAGGTCAAAAATGGTATGAAGTGACTGATGAATCAAATGACACATTTTTAAAGGGCTACCAAAACCTTCTCATAATATAGAAATAAAAACATTAGAATTCTGCCATTAAAATAATATATAACACCTGTTGTTCAGTTCTCTTAGATATTCTCCAGCATTTCTTCCTCACAAAATCGTCCAACATAATTATGCCATTAGCACATTTTGCTCCTGCATTGTCAATGAAACAATTTTGAATCATAATGACACAAATAAATATCTGAGGAAGATATCTCAACAAAGGAAGCACAACTAGAGAAGAAACAGAATGAGAATTTTCAAAAATTCATAAATAAAAAAGGACTAAAATTATTTTATTTTCTTTCACATTAAGTAAATAAAACATTATTAGAGAAGAGAATGAATTGCAGGGGAAAGCGTCACACAAAATTGTTCAAATGAACACACATATTTCTTGAATCTATCCCTTATTATATTGATAGGGATACAAATAGGATTTCCTAACAGAACTAACATATCATTAACTATAAATTCTAATTATCTAACCATGTAACAGCTGCCTATTGCATATTTTAGCCAAGCACTTCCTCAAAGAACTATGCAAACATCACGTTATCAAAGGGAGCTCATGGCAACAATACCAGCAACCAAGAAATGGAGGCATTAGTTAAGTTTAACAAGCCGCAATTCATCAATCGAACAGACCAGAAATTATTAAAATATCAGTTAGAACATCACAAATTCTGAATGTAGGGCAAAAAAGTGAGTTTCTAACTTGATGAGATTTAATTTCATTTTGTGCCAGTGAGAATACAGCTGTAGATTCCCAATAAAAGAAAAGAGGAAACAATGTAGTTTCATGCTTATTCAATTTGCCAGCACAATCATTTGGATTATTGAGAAAAAGAAATTTAATCAGACACTCGGTTGTCCAGCATATACTCAACAAGTTGATCATCAATCAGCCTACCCAAGAAGGAAACAGTGATTGAAAGGGGTGCCTTATATACACTGGAAAACTTATTTTACCCAAAAGATCCACAAGGATTCCCCATTAGGAGGGTCCTTTGACGACCATTGCACACATAAAAGGCAAGATGTGTGATGTCTAGAATGTTATAGCTCAGCAGGAAGTGTCACAGAACAAGTATCAAGCTCTGAGCCCTGTAGGTCCACTGCAGCCACTTCTAATCCCACAGATGAAAACCATTGATACAAAAATTTTATCATCAATTTATCTGATTTATGATGGGATATCCAAGATCCATCTCAATCTCCATCTAAAACCTTACAGGAAATCCCTATGAGGAATAATCATAATGAGAAAGATAAAAGCATTGGACATGAGAGATACAACAAGGTTTATAATTGGAATTTGGAACAGCGAAGGAGGAGAATAAGGGCAAGTAGGATTTGTGCTCCCAAAGTAGAAAGAGCGGTTGACAGAGCTCAGCTCCAGTAAGGTCACTTTTTTGGACAATAAATAGAAGAGGATGGGCCTCTCAAAAGCTAGCAGCTTGTTTCTCATTACTCTTGCATTTGGGATCCTGTTTTTCTGTGGAAAATGTACTGGGGGCTGAGTCTGGACAAGATTAGCCACCTCATGCAATTTTTAGAAACTGCTAGTGTTACCAACACAAACCTCAAGTTTCCTCATCCACTGCTTTCTTTTTTGTATTCTGCTGCTATGTCTATGCGAGATTATATCATGGGCCTTACAATCAGTATCATAATGACACCGGTTGAGCCACAGTGAATACCTTAAAAAGAGGGATAGATCGCCTTAATCACGATAGGAGGGAGCTAACAGAAAATGTGGGAAATGCAAATCAAGATATGGTCACCATGAAAGAGAATGTTGAAGAAGAAAAAATATTGTTCAGGCAAGAAAGAAAAAGTAGGGACATGCAAACTGACCAACCATTCACCAAGCAAAATAACAAAGCCATTTGCAAAATGGAATCCAAAATGTTGGATGAGTTGATGGTGCTAGCTCGTTGTGCAGAAGAAAAGAAAAAAGTGGTGGAGAGAACAAAGTCAATAAGGGTTTCACATCCCTACTTGAGGGAAAGTTTTCGGCCGAATCTCTCATAAGCAAGACATGGACCCAACCTGATAAACCATTGACACCATAATGAACTCTCATAATGGCAAAAATGCAAAGACAAAAGAGCCCTGGCAACACCAACACAGCTTCCTTTGTTCAGCACGAAGGATATTCATGAGGCAGTTCGATGCTAAGACTGTCAAAAGAAGAGTGCCATTGTGTGTCAAGTGTGAAAAGTGCGGCTCAACCACAAATACAGAGAAAGTAGTCACAAATGATGATATTGACAAGGGAAAACTGCGTGACTTCCTCTCTCCTAAAACAAAAAGTAAAGTCCTAGTTTTATTGGCAATTCAAGGTCCAAGAATAGGTTGAAGTATAGACATATCATAGGACTTGCCTAAAAGGGCAAAAATTCTTTGCTTTTCTTGTTTCCCATTAAAGAAGTCCTTACAAAGGAACTTTCCTGTTTTCTCTCTGAGGAAGTCGAGCTGCAGGTAAAACTGGACGCTGTTAAGACAACCAAGAAGTTTAAAAATGTCTATTCTGAAGTCTAGATCAAATGGACAGCTTTCCTATGTTGAAAGCGCATGGGAAGATTATGAAAGGATTATTTCATTTCCAAGAAGATATTCCAGCAATCAACCACTCTGTCCTCTGTAAAATTTTTCCCAAGTTCGTTTTGTTCCACTAAATGGCATACTGGTCGTGGCCCTTGGGCCCAATTAGAGTATTGTTATTAAATGATTAGTGATTATTTTAATTAGCTGTTAGTATCCCTAAGATAGTGATAGATATGTTGCATCTTGATTTTCTCCTAATATCCTGTAATTATGGGCTGATTCTAGGGATTATAGTATGACTTACGATTAACTCTATAAATAAGGTTTTCCTCCATGAATGAAGAAAAACATTCCAGCATCGACTTGTTCACAAAGAAATGCATGCTGGGATGCTCTTCGAAAGATAATCTATCAATTTATTTTAGCTTGGAGTGTTTAACTCATACAGTGGGGTTAGTACCACAAATGAACCAAAAGAGAGTTTTTCCCACAAAAATTAAAAGAAAATTATCTCATTTGCATACCCATGGGAAGAACTATTTGTTGAACACCATATGGTTCCATATAATGAGTCTATAATTATGAAAAACAACACAGTTAAACCCATAAAGGGTAACCGAATGTAATTTCCAATAAAAATAATAAATGAATAGCTGGAGAAGGTCATCCACCTTAAACAAGTTCCAGGCAACCGATTCCAGATCTAAGGACGTGTACTTTGTCACATCTCCTAAACTCTAATCACTTCAACAAGATATGAATTTTAATAGAATTATTCAAAATCAGTACTAATCTAGCAAAGGAAATCGGTACTAATTTAGCAAAGTAAATAACTAAAAATCTTAAAACTCGTCTTAGCTCACAGCACCATTTGACAACATAGTTAAGAATCAATTCTGGTGATTCATATACAATTGTAATTGAAATTGTAATAATCACAGGAAGTTAGTTGGGTAGTTAGGATAATTAGTTTACAAACTGAAATAAAAGGGTCTATGGATTGTGTTGAATAAGAGCTGAATTTCGCTTCTCTTGTTCTCTCCTCTCCTCTGTCTCACCATCCCCCATACGCCCCAAAAAAAAAAAAAGGTTCTCCAATTCTCTTCATCCCCCCCCCTCATTTCCCATTTAAACACCATAATAGTGATCTTAACCACAGCCTATCTAGCAAATCGCAAACCCATCACCAGCTGACACAACAGAGAACTAAATTCAAAAACAATCCGTCTTAGAATTTTGACAATCTTCATGCAATAACATAACATTTGGTAAGATTTCACATTAATGGGAAAGTATAAACAAAAAAATGTTAGCATAAAACTTCCAGTATACCTGGAGACAATGGGCATGTTCGAAGAAAGTGACCAGATGCACCACAAAAAAAGCAAGTGGGTGAGTTCTTTGAGAGTTTCCTTCTACATGTTTGATCACTTTGACAAAGTTGTCCACACCCCAAACATCTCTAGAAAGATCAAGTCACAATTTAGGAACAGTTGGCTAATTCTACTTATAGCAATCTCAAAAAACAAAAGTTCATTCTTTAGGCATGATTACGGAATTCTGACTACTGCATGGCCAAGAACTTAAAATTCATTGATGACTGAAAATAAATCCACAAATATTTTTATATTTTACCTACCTCATAACACTCGTAGTCTTTTAACGGCCTTTTTGGAATCCAGGGTCCACACCCTACCGCTTCACTATCAAGTACGGTGGCTCTTCTAGGTCTGGTTCTATAGTTGGGGGTCACCATTGACCAAACATCATTCATCGCCTGTCTCTTCCTCTTTCTCTTTCTCCGATTCTGCTCTTCTAGTGTTTTTGGCTTTGCTTTATGACATTTTTGAGAATGTTCGTTGCTGGGTCTATTTGTTTCGGCCCCTTCACCTTCAAGCTCACCCTTATTTTTCTTTTTCTTCTTCTTCTTCTTTTTTGGCTCTACTTCCTTCACCAGTGCTGGCTGTGATTCCGGGAGCAGTAGAGGGTCAGAATGTTTGAGGGGTAATGGGTCTAACTCAGGGCATAACTTGAGGTTCTCAGAATCCATGTTCTTTATACCTGCCCCTTCAAATTTTGGAGATGTTGACTCTGGTTTAGTGCAAAGTTGATTGGCTTCATTCTTTTCTCTGACTAGACCTGGTTCAGGAAGCAGGAGAAGATCTTGGTCTTTGGGAGGTAATGCTGCCAAATTACGGCAAGGCACACGATGCTCGGAATCCACATGGTTTGCCTCCACCCCTTCACTCGTGGACATGCTTTTCCCCTTCCTCTTGCTCTTCTTCTTCCTTGGGGTTACAAGCTCTTTTTCAGTGCAAAGTTGATTAGTTTCATTCTTTTCTGCCACTGGCTCTGGTTCAAGTAGCAGTGAAGAGTAGTCCTTTGGGGGTAATGGGTCCAAATTAGGGATTGATTCACGGTGCTCAAAATGCACAAAGTTTGTTTGGATCTCTTCACTTGTGGAAATGCTTTTTCCCTTCCTCTTTCTCTTCTTCCTTCCGGTTGCTGACTCTTGTTCAGTACAAAGTTGATTAGTTTCATTCTTTTCAGCAACTGGCTCAGGCTCAGGTAGCAATATAGGGTCTGAGTCTTTGGGGAATAATGGGTCCAAATTAGTGACTAACTCACGGTGCTCCAAATGTACGTTGCTTGTTTCAGTCACTTCACTCGTGGACAAGCTTTTCCCCTTTCTCTTCCTCTTCTTCTTCCTTGGGGTTGCTGACTCTATTTCAGTGAAAAGTTGATTAGCTTCGTTCTTTTCTGCAACTGGCTCTGGTTCGGGTAGCAGTACAGGGTCTGAGTCTTTTGGGGATACTGGGTCCACATTAGGGGTTAATTCGTGGTGCTCGAAATGCACGTTGTTTGCTTCGGTCCCTTCAATTGAGGACAAGCTTTTCCCGTTCTTCTTCCTTGAGGTTGTTGAGTCTGGTTCAGTGGAAAGTCCATTGGTATCGTTCTTCAAAAAAACTGGCTCTGGTTCAGGAAGCAATACAGGGTCCAAGTCTTTCCAGGAAAATGGATCCAAATTGGGGATTAACTCACGGTGCTCGAAATGCACGTTGTTTGTTTTGGTCCCTTCACTCGAGGACAAGCTTCTCCCCTTTTTCTTCTTCCTCTTCTTTCTTGAGGTTGTAGAGTCTGGCTCAGTGGAAAGTCCATTGGTTTCGTACACTGGTAGTGGCACAGGGTTTGTTTTTTGGGGGGATAACGGGTCTAATTTAGGGCATAAGTCATGGTGTTCGGAATCCAAGTCACTCACACTTTTCGTTATCGTCTCCTTTGAGGGAGTTGAATCTGGTTCATTGCGAAATTGATTGGGTTCGTTCCTTTCTTCTCCTTCAACTTTCTTGACCTCTCTCTCCTCCACAATCTTAATTTCTGGGTCTTTTGAGAGCGTTGACTCTGTTTCAGGATAAAGTAGCTGAGGCTTCTCGTCATTGACTGCGGTGGGTTGTTCTTGTGCCTCTTGATGATTAGGGGACCCGTCAAGATGCTCCTTCTTCCAGCTCCGGCGAGCCATCTTGCTGTTTCTAAAGGCAAACGATAGAGGATCAGATTTGTTACAAGTGAAGCATTCTCTGCGGCGGCTACTGGAGGGCTAGAATCAGAACACCGGAACTGATTTCCACTCAACAGCCAATCAAAGAGTCCCCAACCTATCTCCTGTCGAACACATTTACCAAGTTCATACAACCTTTAGCACGTAAAATTCCGCATTAATCATAGACAAGAAATTTTTCGTTCAGTAATTGCATGAGACGATTCACATTAGTAGAGCATTATCTATATATATTGGGAAAATATAGAACAAATAGAGACCAACAGACTGTCCGCAAGGAGTGGTGAAAGAGCTGATTTAACTGCTGGACGAGGGCAGGACTGACGCAGGGCAACACTTCGAGGGCAGCAAGGCAAGAGGAGAACAAGACAGGTCGACGGAGGGAAGCTCACCTGAACGGAGAACAGCCAAAGGCGAGATGAAGCTGGGTGGCGGCGAGACGAGTTCAACCTAGCACACGCAGACGCCGCAAGCTGGGGTGAGAGCTGAGAAGGCAAGGAGGATACAGGGAAAGGGAAGCACGAGTGAAAGAGGCAATTTGTATGATTTTGTACATAAAGGTAATTTACACACAACTTGAATGCGGCAGTAAATATTGGTTGTGTTTGAGAAGTTTATTTTAAGGTATTTTACAGATTTCAAGATGGTTTTATAAATTTCGAAATGGTTGTAATGAATTTCGATATGATTTTTATAAATTTTGAGATGATTTTATATTGAAATGTGTGTACCGTTTAAGAAACGGTGTTATCAAACAAGTACATTATCATTGATACAACAGGGTGAAAACATGTCTGGTCAAACCTGTTTGGATAGAATCTAACCTAGTCTGACCTGTGATCTGTGTATAGGCTTATTTCTTGGTTTGGGCTTAGGCCTGTTTTCAATCGGGTATGGCCTGTGGTCCTTACGAAAGCATGTTAGATCAACATGCCACACGTGAAAGCTTAAAACATGTCTAAAAAATAAGTTGTAAGTCACAATAGTGAATTAAAATAATACAAAATACATCGAAAAATGTCAAAATCTAGTTAATTAACAAGGCACAACTTAATATTATTACAAATTAGTAAATATGAAATGGCTATCATTATAACAATTGTTCAACACTGACAAATAAAGCATACCCACTGGCCACAAAACATCAAATCTTCAACATGATTTCTTCTTATTCCAGCACCTAATAAAAAATAAATCAAATGTATATTAGTATTTAGTATATCATAATATAATTTAACAAGTAATATCTATAACATATTGTATAATGCAAAAATAGTACATTCGGTTTCTTCTTCAAACCATACTTATTGCGAAGCCAATCCCCACCACAAATAAATGCTTCAATTGATTCTTCATTCAATTTAGAACAATACTCATAACTCTACCTCCAACACTAAATGTGGACTATGATGCCACAGTTGAAATAGGAATAGCTAATATATCAGCAGTTATATTAGATAAAATCTTGTGCTTTAAGCTATTATTTTTCCACTATTCCAAGGTTGTGAATGAGCTAGGATTGTCATCGTATATGTAAACACCCTCCTCATGGTAAACTTCCAATTTTGATTTCATTGGGGGAAATGCTTGCTTTTCATGAACAATGTTCATAATTTGATCAAATCCATTAACAATAGAAGAACCAGACTCATTAGCAGAAGAGTTGTTAATGGCACTATCAACTTCATCACTAGTAGGTGTCTCTCCATTGTACATGCCAACATAGTCATCATACATTAATTCCAGAGCACTTAACACTTTTGCTATATTATTAAAAGCCACATAATCATGCTTATAAAGCAAGGGAAAACAGTAATTAATAACATATGCTTTGCATCTAGGATCAAGAACACTTGCAATAGCCATTAGTAAATTGTATTCACTCCAATATTTGTCGAACTTCTCTTTCATTAAGAATTGAGGTTGCCATTTCTCTTAAGAAAAAATCATTATCTTGTGCGGCATTGTCAATTACTTGTTTCACTCTTCTTGTGTATTTACCCCAAATTTCGTCTTGCGACTACTGTTTTTACTCTTCTTTCCCCGTCTTAGCTTCCTACCTTTTTTTGAAAAATAAAAATAGCAAAATAGAAAATGTTCCTAGCTAGTCAAATAGTTCTTTAGTCATTGTTGCTCAAAACTTCATTAGCAGAAGTCGATGACAAACCAAAGTTTCAAATCAAAATACATAACATACCAATCATATTAGCTTTGGAAAAGTATAGCCTACCTGGAAGAAGCCACATGGAGAGGGAGACTGATGATTGAACCGATTGACTTTGCCGAGCTGCATGACGGACAGACTGAGGCGCATGATGACTAGTGGTGGTAATGCCCGCACGGGTTGGAGGGCTGGCACGGGCCAGCCCGCCAACCCTTCCCTGTTGGCGGGCTGCAACCGTCACTAGCGGGTTGGCAGGCCAAAATATATTTTTTTTTGAAAAAATTAAATTTCTTTTTTTTTCTTCTTCTTTTTTTACCCAATTTTTTTTATAAGATTATATAGCCATATCATATTAATTGACTCATGATTCTTTTTCTACTAATAAATTTTCAATAATGACATTTTTTATGTTTTAAAACAAAAATATAAATATTAAGGTGTTGTTATAATTTTAAATATAGTATTATAGAAAGTTGATATGAAAAATAAAATATTCTATACTATTTTTGAATATATTAAGTATTATTTATCATACTTTGAAAAAATATTGAGATGAAAAAAGTAAGAAAGATATATAATATATTATTTTTAAAATAAAAAATTTTTAAAAAAAATATGGTGGCTGGTTGGCGGACCAGCCCGTGGGTTGAACCCGCCCAACCCGCGGGTTAGGCGTGGCGGGCTGGCAACTAACCCGCCTCTTGTTGACGGGTTGGCTCAATCCGTATTACTAGCCCTAATGATGACCACGAAGCAATAAAGAACAACGATGACTGTCAACGACAGTAACGAGGAGAGAACAAAAAAAGAGTGTAAGTATATACTACGTTGGCATATTGATAAAACAAGGGACATGAGAGGATGTCACCACAGGTCACCAATTGAAGATGATGATCCGCAATGTAACATCCCATCTGACAAAAAAAACAGAGATGAGTGAAGAAACGTGGCATGCACAGCAGAAGGATCAGGGAGTGTGTGTGTTGTGTAAGATTAAAAAAAAGGAAGAGATGTCAGGCATGCAAGTGGGTACTCTTATTTCTTCATGAGAAGAGGAGCAACAGCGTGAGACAGTGGTGAAGCCACTCTTTGCCGAGGGTGCGTAATTACCCTCACTGAATTTTTTTGTATGTATGTAAATTACTATTAGATTTTTATTATGCACCCATTGAATGTTAAAATTTGAATCCACTCAAATTATCTATATTTGTAAGTCTGTTGTTATTTGCTTGAAAATAAAAAATTGCCCCCACTGTCACAGGGTTCTGGCTCCGCCACTGGCGTGAGAGAGATGCTGGAGAGAGGGGAAAAAGATCTTGAATGGTGATTTTCAGTCTAAAGCTTTATTTTTGGGATCATTTAGGTAAGTAAGACGATTTATTTTCACTAAACTTCTTTTATGAAAGTTGTTCTAAATAGTTTTATCTTTCTATTGGTAGTAAAATTATATTGATTAGAGAATATTTTTTGATCTAGATATTTTCCGGTTGGAGTTTTATTAGTATAAGATCACATATTAATAGAGCAATTTCTATTATTAATATATGTGTGTGTAGAATTAATTATTTGATATGTTAATTATTTTAGAAATTTTTATTTATTTGTTTACATAAGATTTCTAATATACAGGATATTTGACTGATCAAAGTTGAGTTAAATATTTTAAATGAGATTTTTGGAAGTAATAGTAAATCCTTAATAACTTAAATATTCTATTTGAGGCTGTTGGATATAATAATAAATTTTTATGAGTTAAATAGTTTATTTAAGGTTTAAAATTTTAAAGTTGGAATTTTTTGTAGTGTGAAGTTATTTTTGTGATACTAGTAATTTTTATATATATTGAGGTATATAAGGATTTTTGATAAAATGGAATATTTGAGAAATTATTAAGGATTTTGTTTTATGAGTATTTTAAGTTATAGAATAAATATAATTTTGGCAAATATATATATATATAAATTTTGACGTGGCTTAGAGTGATATTGAAAACTCAAGAGGGGTTTAAGTCCCTAAGTTATTATTTTTACCACTTCAATTAGTTATTAAACTAATGTGCGATAGCATTGAACTGTATAGATTAATTAGTGACTGGATTATATTTGGTTGCTTGATTCTCAAGACTAGTCGGATTTAGTTTGAAATTGAGGTAACGGGAATTAATTTCTTTTATATGCTCGTTGTGAATTATAAGGTGTTTTCTCAACATTACTTTCGTTATGAAACTTTAATTGTGATTTAGATAAATTCTACATATATTTATATATGAAATTTGTTCAATGTATCTGTGTATTTTTAAATTGTATGTGAGTGTTTTGTTATACATGAGATGCTGTGAAATATGTGATGAATGATATGAATATGGCATCGGAAATGTATGGATGATATGTATGCATTTATAATTATTTATTATATTGTGGGGTTGTTTTCAGAACGAACGAAGAGTGATGAACTATTGTACCCCTCAACTTTAGAATAATACTAAAACAAAAATGGAACAACAGGAATTTGGTGAAATTGTTGTTTATACACCAAAATTAAGGGCATATTTAGAAACGAATAAAATATTATAATCATGCATAAGTTAATCACCCATCCATTTTGAAAAAGCGTATAAATCTCCTTTGAAATTAAGTACGTAAATCTCTCTTGCATATTGGAGTTTTAATTTCCATCCATCAAACCATTAGCTAAAAGTTAAATTTGGCACTTAAACTTTTATTTTTACAAAAATAACTCGTCTTAACAAAACAATTATTTAAACATTTAAATTTTTATTTAATCCCAACCCCTCCAAAGCCTTGTTTCAGTGGCGCTCTTGCCCTTCTTTACTTAAGTGTCACACCTTGAGACTGGATCAAGTTAGTGCCTAACTAGCAGTATCGTCTAGAAAAAAGGTTGAAGATCCATAAGGTTGCCGTTGGTCCCGAACTTAGCCCAACACTATTGGTTTATTTAAAACAATGTTTCTAAAAGTCAAACACACATTATGTTGGAAATTGTACCCTAGGGGCTAATCATTGTATTTCACACATTATTTATTTTAATGTATTTTCTCCATTTAATTATCATAACTTTTGCATGTTTATTATGATAATTGCATACATGGGCAAATTACGAATATTGTCCTAAATGTCCCTAGTTGGTTATCTATGTGGGAACAAAGATAAAGTAAGACCAGTATGACTTTGATAAGGTATGAAGATACGAGTCAGAGTCATAGGCACTTGTAAGAGTACAAGGTGCTAGACCGACCCGCTATGAGAAAGCTGCATGGATTAAGTCATTAGCTTATCTCATATGTAATCACGTCACAATGCCCTTTGACCTGAGATCATCATGGATTCTTGCATGAAAGTCACTAAGCTTTGACCTAGTCAAAAGTCACCATTGACCGGTGATGATAAAGGCTATAATCGGGCTTAAGGGTTTTCATGTGGAGGAATGCGAGTGATCAAGATGGAATTTGTCCCTCATATTAGTTGAGAGATATTACTGGACCCCTCGATGAGTGAGTCTGAGAAATGTATGGCCATATTGTAACGAAAGGGTTTTCGTTTCTTTGATCAGACAACTCAGGGATCGAGAAAGTAATGGTCGGGAACATGAGGATGATGTTATCCATGCCTCATCCTTGATTGAGATATCGCGTGACAAAAGGGACGTGATGTGGTTGCATAAAAGGTTGCGTCGTGTTAACGATCCCCGTATGATTTGGGTAATCGTAATGTCTTGCTAGTGACCGTTTGCAACTTGTGGGCTTGTGGTGAGATTAGTCCACTGCCAACTTTATATGGGCCTACAGGATCGCACGCAAGAACAGCCGAACATGAGCTTTTATTTTTGAGGTTTATTCGAATTTTAAATATATATGTATATATATGTTAAAATTTGAAATTGCACAATATTATGTAAATAATATTTGTATGTGTTAGTTTAATATTTAATTTATTTGATAAATTAAATAACTAGCATTAATTTAATTTATAAAGATAAATTAAATTCGTTGGCTCATTATTTGG
>JANTPZ010138041.1:0-64848 GCA_025593235.1 Vachellia pachyceras
TAGGGTTTCAAGGTTGGAAAATGAAAAAGAGAAGGCTTTTGAGGTAGTAAAAGGTTGCAAGTCCTTTCTTGAGTAGTAAAGAGTAGTTTGGTGTGTGTTGTTGGTTGTTTGTGTTGATGTAAGAATTTTTGAAACCCTAAAGCTTGAAGGTGGGTGCTGTCCAGTTTGGGATGGAAAAGGGAAAGGTTTTGTTTGAGTCATATAATGCTTGAATGTTGGATTGGAAGCAAGAATAGGTGAATATGTGTAAGGAAAAGTTGAAAATTCCAAACCATCCCTTTTGTTCTGTTTTTCGAAAAAAATTGAAAGAAATAGAGGGAGTGGGATTTTGATGATTCTAATGCTTCCAATGGCTTTAGAATGAAGTTTTGTGTAGGGTAAAAATAAGGAAGGGATTTGAGAAGCATTAGAGGCCATAAAACCAAGTTTTGGAACTTGTAGGGTTCTTGAAATGTGGAAAGGGAGCATTATTGCGTTTTTGTGTTTTCTTGCCTTGTTGGTGGCTGGAAATTTATGAGCATATTATTGTATGGTGTTTAGGAAGTTGAGACCTCCAAGAGCACTTTTGGAAGTGGTCCAAGAGAACTTTAAAGTTCAAGAAAAAGCTAAGCTAAGCTAAAGGTAGCAAGACTACTAACTCTTCAAAGCTATTTTATGAACTTGTGTGAATGGTGCATTGTTTTATGATATATGAGTTTGTGTTATGTGTATGGTATGTGACTTTGATTGCTATGGCCATATGCATGTTAATGTAATGTTTGAACATGTCACATGTATCTTGCTCATACACACTTCTTGAAAAGCATTACATGCACATTCACATGTTTTTGTTAGTTAGTTTTGCTATTGGGATTTGCATAAATCTCATTATCCCCCAACTAACCATGTAGGTGGAAGCTCAAACAAGGGTAAGGAAATGGTTATTGATGAATAAAGATGATGTCCTTGCTTGTGTAGATTTTTGTGAAATGATGGAAGATGTGTATATGCTTAAAGTTTAAGTTAAGCATTTGTTGGTATGTAAATGTAAACTTTTACATGGATGATGGTAAAAGTATGTGGATGCATGCATAACACTATGTAAATAAAATAGACAAGATAAGCATGCAATAAGAGGGATCCACAAGTCAAAAGAGGTTTCCTAAGATTTTATAAGAAAAATCAAGTTTTCAAGTCAAGATGGGTTCCAAAGGCCCTGAAAACAGATCTGTTTCACGTGGCAATGAAAAATATAAAAAGGGCTCCAATTGAGCTGAAACTTTCCAGTCAGAAACTAGACATCCTAAGCTTTAAAATGATATAAAGTTTGCAAAACTTGGATGTGTATATTAAGAGTTATGATTTTCCAAAGTTAAGGGAAAAAATCTGGAAAAACTAGAAGTGACCATTGGAGCAGTGCACGTTTTTGGAATAAACTGATTCAAATGGGCTAGAACTAGAACATGTGAATATTTTTCCCCTATAGATCACTTAATAAGCTAAATTTAGAAATTGGAATCACTCAGTTTTGATTTTTTTAGAATTAATTATGATTTTACAAAGTTGGGCCAGAAATCTGAAAAATGGGCCAGTGAACAGTAACAACGTTTTTAAAGAAAAAGAAAAATTTTCAAGTTCACTAAAAAGGCCAATTTGAGTTATCCAATGCCCAATAGTGGTTCTAAAGTAATCTAATATGAGGAAATAGGAGGAAAATAGGAGGTGTTACAACAGACGTCCGTTCAGGTTGATAGAAGGGTACATAGAGAATTCCCAAGTTGGTTTGCACGTCGAATACGCAATGACAACAACTCTCACCCAGTTGATTTGACAACTCTTGCCATTGGCCCGCTCCAATATGAGAGAAGGTTTACCACATACAATGTCAATGGCTTCAAGTTCTGTACAGTTTCACGTGATTAAGGTTCTCTCACCCAAAATTCCGGGGATTTGGGACATTTAGTACAAGAAGCTATGCAAGCTCCATTGGTGGTGACATGCATTTTGGAGGTGTCCCCTACTATAGAAAGCTAGTTGACATCATCAAATTGAATTACCAGGGTCAATTCACCGTCAAGCTTTTCAAGTGCTCTTAGGCAAATACGACAACTGCTCATGGAATAACCACAGATGAGTTGGCATCACATCTGTGAATTTCTCAAGGCTCATTCACACAGGTGACTCTCTAGACGATGAACCATATATTCTAGCATCAGAGGCACAGCAAGTTTATTATGTCGAAGATCAGAAACATAAAGATTGGAGTATATTGTTCATCTTAAGCCCAAAGATATTTATGACATGGGTGATAGTGATGAACAGTTGACACATGGGAGGAGCCATTCCAGCATACTAATTTTCAAAACTTCTTACTCGAAGGAGATGAAGCTTTATCCCTTGTTAGAGCTAATGAAGATGAATAAATAAATCATGTGCGTAACTTTTTTTAATGTTGAACGTATTTGTAGCGGTTCTTCAACCGCTGAAAATCTGAAAAACCGCTGCAAAAACCGTCAACTAAAACGCTGCAGCTACAACCTTTGCCACCACAAACCGCTGCGAAATTGCGTAACCTAAACTGCTGCTAAAAAACCGCTGCAAATTTTCACGACCTAAACCGCTACTAAAATTAAACCGCTGCAAATTTTCGTGACCTAAATCGCTGCTAACGCACACGGAAGAGCCTATAAATATCCTTCTCCCTCCCCATACGTTTTTCACTTCTGCCTGCCCTTGTGATGGTGGAGTGCTCTTGGTGTTTGTCTTCTCCTGGTTAAGCATTTTCGTTGGTTTATTTTTGGGAGAATTACCCTCAGGTCCCAAGTAAGAGAATTAAATACAAAATGGTCCTAAAGATTTACAAAATTAGCATAAGGTCCCAAGAATAGCTGCTGAGGTTGTAAATGAAGGCTGCTGAAGTTGTTTGTCATTTACAATCTTAGCAGCCTTCATTTATAACCTTAGCAGCTATTTTTGGGACCTGATGGTAATTTTGTGAATCTTTGGGACCATTTTGTATTTAATGCTAATGTTTGGGACCATTTTGTAAATTTTTCTCTTACTTGGGACCTGAGGGTAATTCTCCCTTTATTTTTTTAGGTTAATTGTTGATGTTAATTTATTTAATGAATTTTAAATATTTGGTTTTCTCCTTGTATACTGTTTTGCTTGTTCAGTTTTTTAAATTAATTTTGGTTTTTGTATTATTCTTATTAATTTGATGTTTTATTTTTTCTAAAATTTTTTATTTCGTCATTCCTTTTAATTTGTCTTTACTTTTTTTTTAATTTTTTGTTGTAAGTTTTGTTACTCAATATAATATAAACAATATTTAAAAAGGTTTTATTTTTAATTTTTTTCAATTGTTTTAGCTCAAAGTATTTATTAACCTCAAATCTTTTTTTAATTAGTTTGTTATTTTTTTAAAAAAACTTCATAATAGTTAGTAGCGGTTCTAGAACCGCTACAACTATTAATAATTTTAAACACGTCCCCTTTTTTATTTTTCTATTAAATTACATTTAGTTGTGGTTGAAAAACCGCTACAAAAAAGCACGAATAACTTTTTAAATTAGTAGCCGTTGATGAAACCGCTGCAAACAAAATTTGGAGGGAATTTTTTTCAACTTTGAAAAAAGAGCAGGAATTACTATTTTATTTAGTAGTGGTTATATAACCACTGCAAATTTTTAGAGGGAAAATTTCATGAATTTTGGGAGGGAATTACAATTTTAATTAGTAGCGGTTTTATAACCGCTTCAAATGTCACATTCCACTATCGCTTTTGGCTAAATTAGTAGCAGTTATAGGCCGCTACAAAATGTTTGGACGCCCTTCCATTATGTCGAGAATGTGTAGCGGTTATTTTATAACCGCTTCAAATTTAGTAGCGGTTTAGTCTATGTGCTCCGCGGTTATTTTGAACCACTGCTAAATTGTTTGCCACGGTGGGTTTTTCAGCGGTTTGTCTAACCGCTACAACCTGTATTGGTACCGGTTATAACCGCTACAAATACATAAAATAACCGCTACTAATGCAACCTTTTTTGTAGTGTGAAAAACACATGCTGGCACAATCCTCCTAGTTGTGTATGTCGATGACATTATGATTACAAGTAGTAACACCTTGGGGATTTCATCACTCAAGTCCTTTCTTGCCTCTCACTTACAAACGGAAGATTTGGGTCTATTGAAGTACTTTCAAGGAATTGAATTCATGAGGACTAAGGAAGGCATTCTATTGACACAAAGGAAATATGTCTTGGATTTACTGAAGGAAACGGGAGAACTAGGAGCCACACCGAGCATCTTCCTTATGGTTCTTAATCCACTACTTGATGCTGATGGGAGTATACCATATGAATATGCATGTGATGGTGAGAAAAGCAAACTTGATGCTGAGAAGAGCAAACCATTTGAGAGTCATGAGAGGTATCGAAGATTGATTGGGAAACTGAACTATCTTATGGTAACTTGTCCTGATATCACCTTTCCGGTCAGTGTGTTAAGTCAATTTATGGCATCACCGACTGTTAATCAATGGGAAGCTTTGGACCATTTTTTACATTACCTGAAAGGATCCCCAGGCTGCAGTATATTGTACAACAATCATAAGCATACAGATATCGAATGTTTTTGTGATGCGGACCATGGTAGGTCCAAAGCTACTAGATGGTCGACTACATGGTATTGAATTTTTGTGGGTGGAAATTTAGTATCCTAGAAGAGCAAGAAGCAAGATGTGGTATTACTGACCTAAATGAGAATTACTAATTCTCATATTCCAGCTGAAAATGCTCCAATTAGTGTAACTGAACATGAAACATGTCTGAAGCATGATAAACAATCGGTTCCAAATATACTTTGGATAAAGAGGAGCATATAATTAAGATGATCATATTGAGGAGGCTGTCACTCTAGAATATGCCAAGACATAGCTAGTTATAAAACCTCGAGTGGTTCAGGTACCTGAAAAGTAATATTGAGATTTTGATAAGTTATGTCGCAATGAGAAAAATGGAACCGGAAAATAAAAAGTTGTCGACAACGGTTTTGATAATAATATCATGTGATCAAATGAGGATCGTATATATGAATATGTCATAGAAGGATGACAGAAAGGTGATTGGCTAACAAAAAAAAAGGAAAAATATGCAATTATTGCATTATTTCGATATGTGAGAATTATGGACCTGCAGTCCAAACACATGAAATACAAAGTTATTATATGACTTGTGAATATTTATGTGAAAGTAAAGGTTTTCACAATGGTATGATGATGAGGTATATTATTTTGTGGTGGATGAAAAATAATTTCTAGTTTGGAAGGATGTGAACACAAAATATGCCTACATTGGATATTATTGCAGCCTAAACATATGGCTCAATGTATGTGAAATTTACATAAAAATCCTTGAAGGTCCTAACATGTTGGAAACATGTTTAAGAAAATCATGATATTAAAAAATAGTATATGTTACATCTTATTTTGAAAGTCATGATTTTTGCTTTGATATTTTGGTTACAAAAATGGATTTAATGGAATAGAAGTCTCTCATGAACTACTCCATGTTAATTCACATGATTTGTTGATATTTATGTTATATTTTTATTATAAGTATTAGATTTCTGCAGGTATACAAATGGATGGTAAAAATGAGATTTAATACAATGATTTAGCATTTCCAGAAGGGATAATGAAGACTTGATGAATATGCTTTAAAGATATTACATTATGGTAATGTGCCATGCATAATTTAGCTGAAAGAAAGATATGATCTAAAAGTCATTGGGGATTATCCGCTTGATGAGAATTCAGTATACTCTATCGAGATAAAAAGATAAAGAGTGATGTTGTTATCAGGGGGAGTAAAAGTGACGGTGTTATCATAAAGAGAGGTAAAAGTGATACCATTTCCAGGGGAGAAAAGATCTTGCTGTACTCTTTTTTTCCTTAACCAGGTTTTGTCCTATTGGGTTTTCCTCGTAAGGTTTTTAATGAGGCAGCTTTAATATATATTGTGTACTCTTTTTCCTTTACTAGGTTTTTGTCCAATTGAGTTTTTCCTAGTAAGGTTTTAACGAGGCACAACATCTGTTGATAAACATCCAAGGGGGAGTGTTATGAAATTATATAAATGTGGATGTCTATAAAGTCCTTTGGATTCCTCTTAGGATCCTCTCCCTCTCAATACCAAATTCCATAACATCCCACCCCTTATTATTCCCCATGCTTAATGGCATACATCCCATAACCCCCTAATCAATGGTTTGTGAAAAGTTTCATATGGTTAATGCCATTATGTTTGCCTTCATTTCTTTGTAACTCTATGTGTACACTTTAATAGTTGTGAGCCTATAAATAGTGGCAATGTACAAGGGATTGGGGATATACAATGAAATGAAAGATGTCTCCTCTTTAGTCTCACCATCATCTTTCTTTCTTCTTCCACTACTCTCTTGTATTATGCTTCCTTCCTTCTTCTCTCAACTCCTTCTTCTATATTATCCTCTTCTACTCCTAAATTCTCTAATTTCACAACATCCCTTTAATTTACAAGCAAATGACAAAATAAAAGGCATCAATATCATAAGTAATATATGTGTGTGTGCATATGCATGCAAATATAATTGCGTTTTAGGCTATTTAAATTCACAGGCACAGTATTTTCCTTGGTTATTGATGGTTTCATAATCAACCAATTTAACCTTTTTCAATATATTGATACATATTGTCCTATATGACTTCACATCATATTGTAAAATTTTCTCATGATTTTGATGTCATTAGAAAACTCAATTTTCAATTGTCAATCTATCCAATATAATATGATCATGACCATTATCACCTCACATATTTTTTCAATAGTACATAATCAATTCCTCTAAGCATAAATTTTTTGGACCAAAGGAAAAAATTTAAAAGCTACCAAACTTGATTTTTATGCTATTTACTGGTATCCACAATGTTCTTTCCAAAAAAACTATTATAATAGTGATATGACTTCAGGTCATTTATAACAATTATAAAAACATTTTGGCTGCTAGCCATTGTATTAACGATGTGACTTCAAGTCATTTAATCTCAATTACAAAAGTATTTTGGTATATGATCATTTAATTAAGATAATACTACAATGAAATAAATTAAGTAAATTTAAATTTAAATTTATAAACAACAAATAAAAATAATATAAATACATTGTATAATTATATAATAATACAATAATCTAAATAAAGAATATAAATTATATATAGAGAGAGCATGTGCAAAGGAATAAATAAATAGAAATGAATAATTATAAATGTAGCAATATAAATACCACAATATGAATAAATAAATATGGCTTCAAGCCAATGAAAAAAAGTTATTATTATATGACTTCTGGCCATATAATAAGTAATTAAATGAATATAGCTTCGGACTATATGATATTAAAATGAGATATCAAAGTGATATAACTTTTGGTTATATAATCTCAAGATAGAAAAGGAATATGACTTCTGCCCATATAATCAAAACAATATGACTTCAAGTCTTATACTTTCAAAATATGAAATTATAGCCAAAACAAAAATAACATCAATAATATTAAAGACCTTGTAGAGAAAGTTGAAATAAGATATAATAACAACAATCTCCAATCCTAGCCATGGAATCCAATATTTAAAACAACCGGTTAAAGAATATCTTAATTTTATATAGTAGCTCATCAGATTATCTCTGATTGATCAAAAGTAAATAAATTGAAGACACAGTAAGAGAACGTGGAGGAAATGGTTAAGATAACTCTAAGGAAATTTGGATGTCATTATGGAACAAGCAACTACAAGGATTAACAAGATGCCAAGAACTCATCCGGTAGAGCATTGTGCCGATAACACATTATTAAGTGAAAAAACTAGAGTATAGAAAACAAGACAAGACCAGACAAGAAATTGGAGAAGCATTACTAAAAAAATGTCATTTAACGACGGAAAAAACCATCACTAAATGGCTAGTTTCCTTCAGAAAATTTCCATTTAGCGACGGAAAATATTAGCGACCCTCGTTTTAGCGACGGAAAATAGCCATTTAGCAACGGATTTTCCGTCGCTAAATCGCATTTTTCTAGTAGTGAAGAGAGCAAAGGAGCATTTCTCATTCACTTGTGATTCTAAGTACCAACTCCATATACATTGTCTCTATTTGTAGGCCCCCAAGTATAAGAAGCAAATGGTTACAAAGAAGTAATGGTAAACTTAATGGTATTAACAATAAGAAACTCTTTACAAGTCATTCATTAGGGGCTTATAAGATTATGATATTAAGTATAAGAATCATAGGAGTTGGGGATTATAGGCATTAATTCTAAAATGTTTACAACACTCTCCTTGAATGTCCATAACAAATATTATACCTTATTAAAACCTTGTAGAAAAACCCAATAAGATAAAAGTCCAGTGACTTTTGCAAGAATGTACTCTATAAACTAATAAATGTATCAACGACTACCTAGAAACAATTAATATAGCCTTCAAACTTAAATATATGTTATAAACAGACAAGATCATACCTAACTTTCTTCACACTACAATGTTCCTTTACACTCCTTCAGCTTTCTAGCATAAGAAAGTTGCTCTCGAGGTAGACGAAGAGGAAAATAAGGCAAACTTGAGCCTTCATCACTTATTAAACAAATGGAATCACAGAGGCAAAACAACAGTGAGTTTTCTATCAGATTTTGTTCCTTAGAAGTTTTTGCTTTTCCATTGAGAGTGTTTTCCTTGTTTCATTTGATATGGCTTTCTTAGGGTATATCTTCAGTGGAAATTTTCAATTTCCTTTGACCCCAAATTCTTCATCTAATTTAAATCCCCACACTTATATTTCGTTCCTTTCTGTTTCCTTCTATATTTTATAGATCTTTCTGCAGTTGGAAGATCGACTTTAAAGAATCCAAATCTCTTTGCGTTATTCTCACTAATTTCTCAAGAAAAGCCACTGTGTCTCTCAAATTCCTCCCAAATCAACCCTTAGGATTAGGAAGGTATTTCGGAAAAAACGAAATCTACCTCTTGACTTAGGGAATTTTTTTATATGGTTGTATAAATGAGTCAGATTCAAGTATAACCGGACTCTGAAAATCTACTAAAGGCATTTCAACATTCACATAAATTCAAATTTGAACCTCATGCTTAAGTAGTTAAAACCCCATTTGTTAGGACTAACAAGGACCAACAACATCAGTTTAATTGACTTATTAAATTTTAAATTTGATCAAACATACAATTTAAATTTTTAACAACTGAAGTAAAATTTATTGATAACGAATTCCGTTTGAATGTCTTAAAAAATAGGTGCTTATTTTGTTATGGTAAAATCTAAATCATTGAATGGCAAAAATAATAGAAACCATTAAAATCGGTTTATATTTAAATTATGTATTTATATTAAATATAAATTCATTTTTGAGAGAAATGATAATCAAAAGTTTATTTTGGTTTTAAATCCTTCTTCTAGTAATATAGTAAGAGAGAAAAATTTAGAATAAAACAATATTTTAACTCTGAACATTTTGTGCTTCTTCTGACTATATCCACCCGTTCCGATCCTATCCATCTTTATTTATTACCATTGCTTTCATAGACGTACCACAAGGAGGCAAACCACGTGGGTACTTAATGAAGTAGTTACAATTTTATTGCGATCCGACCTATCATACTAGCGCCTATTAATTAATCGTTTACTTTTCAATGGAAAAGCATTGTGGAAATGTTACTGTATATTAATAAAATGAGAAAAGTAATCTTTAGTTCTCAACTTTTCATTTAATTAGAATTTCGTCTATCTTTTTTTACTTAATAAATTAATCTTCATCTTGACACATCAACTAGGTATCATATTTGGGAAAAGAGGCTGCTGATGTCTTGTCGCCATTCATCACCCCAGTTCCCAGTTTTTCTATCCTTATCTTCCTCCTTCCCTGAATCATCCGTGATGCGAACGAGCCCCAATCTCTCTCTCTCTCTCTCTCTGTGTGATGTTGTCATAATGTCATTGATTGTCGTCTCGACGTCGTTTTGGGAAAACAGAGAACGAGTTACGGAGTAAAATTCAACACTAGCACAAATACAAAACTACTGACGTCCCCTTATTAATTTGTGGCTCATGATCCTTTTATGCTCTGTTCTGAGAATCCATTCTTCAGCACAAAGACTAAATGGACAAGGAGAAAAAATAAAAAACAACTCCATTCTATTTTGTTTTATCCCACCAAAAATCTTCACGACGACGACTCAAAAACGAGTGCGCCATCAAATGAAAAGATGTCTCCGGCAGCCAATACTTGAGGATGGTTTGCTGCATAGTTCCCACGTTTCAGATTCAGTCGCAACTAGTTCATCCATCAAAGCCCGCAGAGTGGAAGGAGGAGGAAAATGACCAGAGAAAAACAGGGATGAACGGTGATGAACGGATGTGGGGTTTATTTGGAGCCATCCTAATCATAGTTAACAGACTGAGTCATAACTGAGTTAAATTTTGAGGGACAGTAAGATCAATTTTCCCTAATCAAGATAAAATAACCAGAGAGTATGGAATTGTCTTGCATAAGCAATAATATCTTTATCACTTTATGAATATAAATAATTCTAGTATTATGAATATAAATAATTCTGCAATTAATTTAACCTATTTGGTTTGGTTTAAGGAGAAGATGGAGTAATTTGGCTTCTACCTGACCTGAAAGAGGATAGATCAGAACCAGTGCTCGAAATGAGACATTATAATATAACAACCAATACAAAAGAAAGCGAGTCTTCTACAATCAACGACGTAGAAAAGAGGAAAGATTTTATTGGATGGCAGGTCTTCTTCTCACGGCCAAGTGAATCATCTGAATTTATCGAAGGTATGTCAGATTTCATTATTGTGCTAGCTCTGATATGAGCATTCCATTATTGTGCTTTGCCGTTATACAAAAAATAATCTATATTTTTTAGGTTGATATAATGTTAAGTGGTTATATTTTATCCTTATTTTGATTTTTGTTCATGTAGTTTTAAATCATAAGTTTTGGTCTCTTAAATTTCTTTCTATGAAAAACATTAGTTCTTATATTGTATTTTTTGGTCTATCAAAGGATTAAAACCTATGGTTTCAAACTTTATAAATCAAAACGGAAAGGAGGACAAATTATAGAGACTAAACATGATAAGATATTCAATCATTAATAAAAAATTTACTTGACTAATTTAAAAATATTAAGTAAACTAAATAAATTACTCATTTCGATTCAAAATATAAGGTGAATATAACTAAATATGTTATCCAAAAAGTTAGTTGTAATTTGTTAAAAATATAAATATGCAAAAGCCTAACTTATTTTTCCAAAACATTCTTATTTATGAGAATAGTAAGTGGGAAAGAATGGTGAGAAAAGAGATAACAGAGACATTAGGGGTAAAATTGGAAAAAAACTCGTTAAATGATGAAATAAGTCTAAACTTTACCATATATAAAACACCATATTTCTTCACAATTCTTCATCATACAGTGTCATTAGATTATATATTAATTTATAAATAAGGAAAATTAATTTAGATAAAAATAATAAATATAAATATTGTTCTGTACCTATATCCAGCAAACACGCGCTCTGAGGAAGTCTTCTCACTGCGGAGTGAACAATCTGTAGTAAATGTATTCCGTCAGTATCCTGAAGACCCCGATATAAAAAAGGACCCAGAGGACAAAGAGGAAGAGGGAGAATTGCGATCCACTTCCGCTACTGATGCTGATGAAGGTTTATGTGTTGGTGCCATGAATGATGACATGTTAATGAGACAAGGTCAATGGAAACATGAGTTAGTGAGGCAACCAGAGGACGAAGAGGAAGAGGGAGAACGTATATGGTTAAGTATCAGTGATGATGCTAATGCTGATGCTGATGAAGATGAAGGTTTACTTGTTGGTATCATTAATGATGACATGAGAATGAGACAAGCTAAATCAGGATTTAAAGGCGTGTCCCATTTGAAACATGAATTAACGAGGCAAGAACATGGGCATAAATCAGGTTTAAAAAGTGTGTCCCATTTGAAACATGAGTTAAAGAGGCAAGACCATGGGCATAAATCAGGATTTAAAAGTGTGTCCCATTTGAAACATGAGTTAATGGTGCAAAAACATGGACCCAGCAAGAATTTCAAATTGCTGGAGGAAGCATACAGTTTAATGAATGCTAACTATTCCATTGTATCTGATAATGAGATTTTTAAGCAACGTACCCCACTTGGCAATACAATCTTACACTTAGCAGCTAGCTGTGGAGATGATGAAATGGTAAAGAAAATAGCTCAACAAGCCGATTCCCAGCTCTTTACTGTAGTGAACAACAACTATGATACTGCACTACATGTTGCTGCAAGAACTGGACATGGCTCTACCATTAAGTTACTGTTGAACAAGTTTTTGATGTTAGTAAGAAGTAACACAAATGATCATGCTGATCGGTCCACTTTGGAAATTATGCTCATTGTATCACTGACTTTGTTTCGGAATAAGCAAGGCAACACATTCCTTCACGAGGCCTTTCTGACAGGTAGCCGTAACGGCGCCGCGATTTTTGAAGCTTTTCAAGCACCTTTCATTACAGATGGGTGTTCAGATCAGTTTGAGGATAACTTCAAGGGAATTGTCAATCATTTAGCACCTTTTGCAGTCAACTTGGAAGGAAAATCACTATTATACTTGACCGTTGAGGCTAAGCGTGTAAGCATGTTGTTGAACGATTGATAGGTTTCTGCAAGGAAGGTCGGTTGAAGCCTCGATTAAATTTAATTACGTAATTTTCAAGCACATTTCATTTTATGTAATTAAAAACATTTTAGTTTGAATTAATTTTTATTAATAATAACCAATATTTTATGATTAAATTTAATTACGTGATATTTAAATAAATAATCGAAATAAAAATATTTAAATATTTAATAATAACCAATATTTTTTTGTTTTACAAGGAAGCAAGTAAAGGTCTAACTAGTACATATAGTATGTTTCTGCCAATGCCTAGCGCATCCTTGCTTAGGATAATCATAAGTTCTTCACTAGGTTCCTTCAAAAGATGCCATCCCAAATGCTTTGAGAGAGCATAGTTCACCAAGTAGTCTGCACCACGATTGCCTTCCCTAAAGACATGATTGATCCTCACTCTCCAGTCCCTTTGAAGGAGATGGGTCACCCTTCTAATCATTCGAGCATGGGCGTGAGACTTCAACTCTGAACTATTAATTAGCTGCATAGCAAGGAGGCAGTCCACCTCTAATACAACCTGTTTGCAACCTTGGTTCCAGGCCATTTCTAACCCATCGATGATACCCCACAATTCAGCCTAAAGTGTTGAGCATCGTCCAATGTTCCGGCAGACACTTATGATCCACGCTCCGTTTGAGTCTCTGAGCAAACCACTTGCACCTGCATTGCCGCTTCCCCCTTTGACTGCTCCATCACAGTTTAATGTTACCCATCCCTCCGGAGGCTTATGCCACGTTACATACTTCTCAACTTTCGCAGCAGGCACCTTGGCCAGTCGACTACTATTTTGGCTAGCTTCACTGCTGCAGATTGCCAGGGCCACAACCTCTTTCCAGATACTGTTGCTAGACCTTCACCTTCTGAAAGATGAACTTGTTCCTCGCTTGCCAGAGTTTCCAGCACATCAGGCCAAAGAGCGTGCTCCATCTGTACTTCCCACCGTCTATGGTGTGATGTTTTTTAAGGTTTGTAAAAAACCATTCATCAAAATCCTGATTAAAGAAAGCGGTGATGTTGTCTCAGGGTATCACAGCCTGCCATGCCTACCTAGTCGCTTCACAGTGCCTCAGTACATGATCCACATCCTCTTTAGGTCCCCTGCATAGCTCGTAGCCTTCATTCTCACCCATGTGACACCTGCATCGTTCAGCATTAGTAAGGAGGGCTTTCTTGGCTGCTAGCCACAAGAATGTACAAACTCTTTGCGCTCCATCCCACTTCCAAATACTCTCCCATTTGCCATCTGTAGGGTGCCAATTTATGTCTTCCAAGAGAGAGTGGGCTGAGCTAACTGAGAAGCTTCCATTGTTAGATCTGTCCCAAAACAAAGTTCGCTTCACCATCCTCCTCCTGGGGGGATAATGATGCCCGTAATGAGAGAATTTAGGTGCTCTAGTAAATCCCTTTGAAACATATTCCTTTTCCACTGTCTATGGCTATCAATAAAGCTAACAATTGGCAGCTGGGACTCCTCATAGCTGATCTGTCTGAACGCTAGATGCTTCAAAGGGCCCATGTCTCCTAACCAGCTGTTACTCCAAAACCATACCTGTCTCCCATCACCTATATCCCATTTGACACCAATCATCACCTCTGTCCAGATCTGCCTAATATTTCTCCACAAATGGGATCCTCCCTTCATTTCCAGCAGCGAATACATAAGCCCATCCCACTTGTATTTCTTTTTCAGCACTTGAACCCAGAGAAGGTTTGGTTGAAAGAGCAATTTAAAACCAAATTTCATTAGGAAGGCCCGGTTTTGAGATTCAACATGTTTGATCCCACATCCACCACTATTGTATGGTTGACAGACATCCTCCCAACTGAGCAAGCTAACTTTTGTGTGTTCATTCGTGCTTCCCCAAACAAATTTCCTAACAACCCGTTCAATGCGACTACATAGGCCTGATGGAAGCTTTGAAGTTTGCATAGTGTAAGCAGGTATAGACATGAGAACAGCTTTGGCTAGAGTGATCCTGCCGGCCAAGGAGAGAGATGTTGCATCCCAACCAGATAATTTCTATTTCAGCTTATCCTCGATGTAGCTGTAAGTGCCTAGGGTGACTCTTTTATGAAGAAAGGGACACCAAGATATTTCCCCAAATCATTGCAGGCTTTGAAACCCAACTTCTCACTGATGAGCTCAGAATGCGAAGTGGAAACATTTTTTGAGAATACTATCTTGGTTTTGGATTGACTAACCTTGTGTCCTGAGCTTTCATAGAATTCGCTGAGGACCTTTTGGATTAAATCTACTTGGCTAGAGTCTGTGGAGCTAAGAAAGACCAAATCATCTGCAAAAAACAGATGTGACAATGGGGGGCCGCTCCTACCTAGACAGATGGCTTCCCATTTTTTCCTCATGACCAACTCAGTAATCCTTTGTGATAAATGCTCCATGCAAAGTACAAAGATGTAGGGTGATAACGGGTCACCTTGGCGAATGCCTCTAGTAGGCTTAAATTCCTCAGATTGGGTCCCATTCCAAATCACCCTCATCTTGCACGTGGTAATACATAGCATAATTTCCTGAATGAGTTGAGTAGGCAGACCTACATCCATCAAAGTGTCTTCTATAAAGTCCCAGTGTAGTCTGTCGTATGCTTTCTCAAGATCCACTTTAATGGCCATCCACCCCTTCCGGACCTTTGGACCTCATCGAGTGCATGACTTCCTGGGCTATAATAACATTATCAGTGATATTCCTGCCAGAGACAAAACTTGACTGATTTGGTAAGATAAGGTCTGGTAGATGCTTTTTTAGTCTATTGGCCAGAACCTTAGTCACCACCTTGTACAACACAGTACATAGGCTGATAGGTTGAAATTCTTTGATGCTCTCAGGTGTATCCACTTTAGGGATCAAAGTGATAAGCATCTGGTTCAGAGCAGGCTCTAATTCCCTATTATTAAAAACATTGGTTACCATATCATGAATTGAGGAGCCCACAACATCCCATTGGTCTTGGAAGAAAGCAGCGTGTAAGCCATCTATACCTAGCGCCTTCAACGGTTTCATGTCAATTAAAGCTTTGTGAACCTCTGTTTCTGAGATATCTGATTGTAACCTCACAAGCTCATCCTCCGTCAACCTTGGAAACTTACCTCTGATACAATATAGGGGCACAGTATTACACTTCTTAGTATATAAGTTCTTGAAGAACTCACCAGCCCTTTGCTGAAGAGTTTCCCCGTGTGAGCACCAATTTCCTTCATCATCTCTCAGCGCCATAATTTTCTTCCTTCGACTTTTACGGATTGCTCTTGCGTGGAAATACGCCGTATTTCGATCTCCAAAATTAATCCAATCGACCCTCGCCCTTTGAGCCCACAGCAGATGTTCTTGTTCACAGACAGCTTCAAACTCTCTGCGTAATTCACTTTCCAACTGCGTGAGGGATTCAGATTCCTGCTCTTCTAGTTTTTTCTGGATTCCACTTAGTCGAGCCATCAGCCTTCTTTTCTTTTGGAATATATGTCCAAAGACTTGTTTATTCCAAGTCTTGGCCATTTCTGTAAACCGGTGGACATTGTTGATAATGGGCTCCCCAGAGGCCCAACTCCTTTTGACCAAGTCTTTGAAAGAATCGTGTATAGACTAGGCCGCCAGGTAGCGGAAATTACCACCTCTATTCAGATTGGGCGTTCCTTTTTTCCAGTGAATCAATATGGGCATGTGGTCTGAACTAACTTTTGGGAGGTGCCTTACATAGGAGCCCTCAAACAGTGAGCCCTATGCAATATTTCCCAGAGCCCTATCCAATCTCTGTAAGAGAGTACCTCTACGCTAGGTGAATTTGGGTCCAGTGAAGCCCAGGTCCAATAGTCCTTCCTGTTGAACAAAGTTGTGAAAGTGTTCACACCCTCTTGTACGATCACTTGCGCCACCTCGTCTCTCATTACTATTAAGAATGGCGTTGAAATCCCCAGCTAATAGCCATGGGTTTCACCTACCATTCATCACCATGTGCAAGTCACGCCACAACTCGAGACGGGTACTGCCTTGTGGACTACCATATATTGCTGTAAAATAGAAACTTATTTTTTCATGTGGGACACTAACACTAACGTGAATAAACTGTCGATGGCTTATCTCCACTGTCACCTCCACCGAGTTATTCCATAAAACCCAAATGCCACCAGAAAACCCTATTGCTTCCACTCTATGGGAAAATTCATATCCTGTATGCCTAATAAAATTGTCCGCTTTCACACCCGAAATGCGGGGTTCAACCAAAACAAGAATGCTAGGTCTGTGCTCCATCACAAAATGCATCAGAGCGTTTCAAAAGTTGGTTTTTGCTGCCCTTGGCGGTTCCAGGCTAATATATTAAGATCCATAAACGAGAAGGACTCAAGTGTTCAAATCCACTCCCATCCCCTCATCTTTATCATGACGTTGTTGGTCACTAATAGTCTTGTTATCACTACCCATGTCATTATTTAAGTCAATTGAATGGGCGTTCAAGGTCTCCTTAATCGCATCCATGGCCTCTTCTGAAATGGCTTGTGAACTTCGCTTTTTCCTGACCCTTAGGTTCTTATGAATGGACGATTGAAGCCTATGCCCCTGAGGTTTTGACCTTTTATATGGGGGTTTAGGACCCATATTTTCCTTATCTGTTTTCAAGGATAGAGGTGCAAACTGATCACTACCTCCTTCGTCCATAGTGGTATTAGAATCATTTCCTTTTTCCAGAAGTGCCCCACATCCCCTACTAACTTCCATGACTGAATGCTTCTCTTTTTCCAATGTGGTTTGGCCTTCCCGCAGCTGAAATGAGGATGATTGAAACAATGATTCACTCAATGGGGTCCCACTTTTAATTGCGTTTCCATCCCCTTGGGGTATGACAGGTTTCCATTGCACATTCTCATTCGGCCCACTATTCTTCTGCTTACTCTTGTTATCGTAGTTCTCCCCCACAGTCCTTCTAACATTGGGTTCGTATCTATTCATCACCTTTCCATCTGTCACTCTCCCGTTAAGGTTACGTTGTACCTCTTCCCCAATCGAAATATCCTCCTTTAGCGATATCTCCTTATCCTCATAGTTATTGAGGATATTAAATCGGGATCCTCCTCTATTGTTTAGTCCCTTCGGTTTCGCTTCCTTACCCTTATGATGCCAGTCCCCTCTCATATACGATTTTGGTGCCTTCATCCATTCACCATAGATGTCTTTACCACCCTCTATGGCTGAAACTGCCGCTGCTGGTGTCTCTTCTACCATAGATACTGCTATGTCACCATTCTCTTCACCTTTAATTTCCCAGTTCCTTCCCTCCTTGTCATCACCACTGATCTTTATCCCTTCCCTCTCCTTGCAATACTCTTTTAGGTGGCCATACTTCCCGCATCCAAAGCAGATTAAGGGCAGCCCTTCATACTCAACACGGTAGAGTCTGCCATCAATTTTGATCTGTGGAATTAGGGGTTGTGTCAAATCAATGATCACGCCAAGTCTTGCGTATTTGCCCCGTCCTCTTGCTTCCGTATTATAGTCTATGCGTATGACTTCGCCCAGCAACCTGCCAATTGCCCTTAAGGCACTTTTATGTTAATAGCGAAAGGATAACCCCGAGATCCTAACCCATGCCATGACACGAGATACACCAGTCATTGCAGGGTCAAAGTCCAAGGTCCATGGTTGAACTGTCAGGTAGGTTCCAAAGATAACCTAAGGTCCTTCATGAAGAACCTTCAAGAAGTCCTCCTCGCGGTCGAAAGAAGCCAAGAAATAATTCCCTTCTATATCTGTTAACTGAAATGCCCCCTTAAGATTCCATACCATCGGTAGTTTCCACATCAGATCGTCATAACGCACAGATCGCCCTAATAGGCTGATAGTTAGTGTTTGATTCATCCCTTCCACAAGATGTTTCCGGATTTCCTTGGAGAAGTTTATCGTAGGAATTATACCCTCTTTGCTTATCGTGTAATCCGAGTCAGTTATTCTAACTTCCTTCATGGGAAGTTCTTGCCTGGAGCCATCATATTCCCTTTCTTGATTGAGAAGAATACCTTTAAAGGATGGACGAAAGCCTTGATTGGTGTCGGTAGGAGGAGCATGCTCCATTACTTCATCGCCTCCATCACGTATGCGAACCTTTTTCGTTAACCGGAGGCTATCTTCCGCCAGAAGCGGTGGATCGCCTTTTTCGTTGAGAGAAAACGCCCCTTTCATGTCAGCAGCAGTTCCCCCATGCAAATTGATGCTGTTTCTTTTTTCAATAACCAATATTTTTTTAAATATTCTATGAAATGGGATTACATGTAATCCCAATGCAATGGGCTCATTACAATGTTTGGTTAGGCTTCTGTAATATAAAAGATATTACATTTTATGATCATGATTACACAAATAGATGCATTTTGATTACACTCCTAAGATTATTAATAAATGGAGATGCAAACCACTTGGAATTCAATTGAAAAAACATAATTACCATTATAAATTTTGAAATTGACTAAAATACCCTTTTTGATGAATTTCACAAACCCTACAAATATGCATACCCTCTTGGCTGCCACTTTCTTCATTGCCACTAGTTTCATCATTGCCGTTACTACAATTGCTCACTATACACATATTTATATTTAAGTTGGCTCAATTTCAGATTATATAAAAATTATACTTGTCATAATTATTATACAGAATTGTCCATAATTATAAAATTTAGACACAATTCAATCAATGAAAATTTCATTATACTTTAATTCAATTGGAAATGTTATGTGTAACAGGAAGAAAAAAATTAATGGAATAAACATACAATATCATTCTTGTATGTTAGAGCCAAAGCTACTTTTATGTGTGTATACTGACATTTAAAAATATGATATATTTGTTCACATGAGCAAATTTATATTTAGCTTATTAGCATTATTTGTATAAAAATTATGCTGGTTGTAATAGCATAGTTATATAATTTGGCAAAAAAATATACAATTTTGATTGTGTATGAGGAGGGTAATTTTATCTTTTAACTTATTATTCCCACATATTATCTTATTCGTTGCAATCCAACCAAACAATTTTACGTCTATGCATAATCTTTGTATAATGGTGAACGGAAGATCATTTAAATATCGTTGCATTCTATTCTATTCTATTACATTCAATTACATATCATAACATTCTTTAAGATCCAATGAACCAAACTGGCCAATAGAGTCTTCATTCTTTTTTATGCATTTAATTTCTTTTCAGCGAAGTAAAAATATGGCAACAAATAGCCCATTCGGCTTTTGCATGCCTATCACTTTGCTCATTATCCTCTTTCCTCTTCGGTTGGATCATTTTACATGCCTCCTCCAGTTTCCCTTTCAGCATCTCAATTCCTTTCGCTCCCCTCTGCCAAAAAACAAGCAACTTTAATCTAACCACTTTTGGTTTCTAAAACAAGCAATAAATTTGTTTTAATTTATTACATTCACAAACAAAACTGTTAGTAAGTTTCAAAATGTTCCTTTTGATTGGTATGACTTTAAAAAGGGAAGGAAAAAATCAGCATCCATATAATCTGGATCTTCTTCAGTAGCCAATTATTAAGTGGGTCCCATATAGAAAATCAAATGGCAACAGAATCAAACTGGTCTTAAATGGGTCCCATATGGAAAAATCAAATGGCAACAGAGTCAAACTGGAAATCAGAAAAATATATCCAGACAAAATCATTGAAACCATATGTTTCAGACAATGGGTCCGTTTGGAAACGAGGTAGAGAAGTATTTTTACGTATGCCGAGATAAATATGTGAAGCATATCTCGTTTTGCGGAAAAACACTGTTGAACGTGCTTTTAGCTCTACGTGACGCTTTACCAAACAAGCTGATTCACACACTAAACCCTTTTTTTCCTTAACACTTGTAAATGATAAAAGCACAATTCATAATCTATCTAACTACCCCTTAGAAGAAACGAATCGAAACAAAACAAAGTAGATAGCTTTTTAGAGGAAAAGTGACGGCCACATTTTTCATAAAATATCTGGGACCCCATCGTTGTTCATTTTCTTTTCTAACTTACCAGGAAAGAATTGTTCTGTTCCCTTACACTCCTTCATCTTTCTAGCATAAGAAAGTTGCTCTCGAGTTAGACGAAGAAGAAGAGGCAAATAAGGCAAACTTGAGCGTTCATCACTTGTTAAACATATGGGATCGCAGAGGCAAAACAACAGTGAGTTTTCTATTAGATTTGGTTCCTCACAAGCTTTTGCTTTTCCATTGGAGTGTTTTGCTATGTCTCATTTGACATGGCTTTCTTAGGGTATATCTTCAGTAAAAATTTTCAATTTCCTTTGACCCCAAATTCTTCATCTAATTTAAATCCCCCCACTTTTATTTCGTTCCTTTTTGTTTCCTTCATTTTTATTTATTACCATTGCTTTCATAGACGTACCACAAGGAGGCAATACCACGTGGGTACTTAAGTGGTTACAATTTAAACGCAAGCCAACCCATTGTACTAGTGCCTCTTAATTACTCATTTACTTTTCTATGAAAAAGAATTATGTAGAAATGTTTTATATTCAGTGACTATATATTTTTTTGGCCAACAGAGGAATTCATTACTAGAAAAATATGAAATACAAAGAGTCTGACAGGAGAAACAACAAAGAAGTAAGAGAACAAAAGGGCAGAAGCAATGATAACAAAAATTAACCGATTCCTTCCCTATCACCATCTAGAGATAGATGAGTTGCACCAGACGAAACTTCAACATAAGCTTCCCGAAGAATGATAGTAGCTAGAGGAGGTGGTGATTCCAGAATCAGACCCTGAGGTCCCAACTCCCTTAAAACTTATTGTTTGAAACTTTATGAATCAAAACGGAAAAGAGGATAAATTATAGAGACTAATATTGTACGATATTCAATCGTTAATATAAAATTTGGTTGACTAATATAAAAATATTAAGGTAACTAAATAAATTATCCACTTCGATTCAAAATATTGTTAGAATAGGATTTGACCAAGAGGGGGTGAATGGGTCTCTTTAAAAATTTTAGATACTAAAACACAAAGCAAGAACAAAGTCACCGAGAAAAAGGAAGAGAGATGAACACAGAAATTTATCCTGATTCGGTCCTCCTGACCTATGTCCAGTCCTCAGAGCTCCCATGAGATTTGCAAATCCACTAACAGTCACAAACTGGGGCTTCTCAAGCCTTTACAAATGGGAACTCACTCCCCTTCAAACTTTTCACTAAAACAGAGTGATTCACCCTCTGTTTTCAAACTCAATTTCAACCCAAATGACACAAGGTCCCAACCTTATGTTTCTCGCAGATTTACAATGTATGATTGCTCAAAGAAGCTCTCTAAAAGAGTAGATAGCAAAATATTGAAGTTCAGAATGAATATCAAGAATGATTATAGAGAATGAAAAAGAATAGCTTTTAAATGCTCAGAATATTTGTCTCTTCATCTTCTGTAATCAATGCTTGATCCTTTTATAGATGAGGAGTAAGAGGAGTAATGTAGTTGTTGTTAAAGAAAATTTAATATCCGTTACTCTCATCAACTACCTCTTCGTCTTCGCCATTAATGTTGCACTAAATGCTTCTCAGGAATGTAGGTGATGAAGGCTGATTCATGCAATCTGTCTGAAAGAGGCGTAGGCAACTTTTTCTCTTTCTAAGTTTCTGAGTTTTTGCATTTATGATGGCAGGTGAGATTCAAACGTTGTTAATCGCAAATAAAGAAAATGCAGAGAGTAGGTAAAAAGCTGTCAGAGAAAAATAGTCGTTGAGATAACAATTCTCGAGTTTTGTTTCACAATACTCGAGTGATGACCAAGTATTTTGAACAATACTCGAGTGATTTGTTTCAATGCTCGAGTTTTTATAACACTTTTGAAATTGCTCGAGTGTTTGCTGAGAGTATTGCAGAGGTTTTTGAATTCAAGCACAAATACTCGAGTGTTAAAAGATTTGTACTTGAGTGTTAAGAAAACTTTCAGTTGGTACTCGAGTGTTCAGAGAAAAAACTTGAAGTGAAGTCTTTTGAGATGTCACAATACTCAAGTGTTGGAAACATAATACTCGAGTGTTATCACTTCTCTTACCATTACTCGAGTGTTTTGATGAAAGTGTTGTGTTTTGTTAGAAAGAGTGCTCGATAATCGAGTATTGAAAACCCAGTACTCGAGTGTTGTTAACACTTTCATCAAATGCTCAAGTGTTCTGCTTGAAGTGTTGCACCACGTTTGAAAACTTTGCTCGATACTCGAGTGTTGTAAACTAGCACTCGAGTGTTGGCAACACTTCTTTCACAACTCGAGTGTTTTACTTCTAGTAAAGTGCTGTGATTTGAAAAATAACTCAATACTCGAGTATTGTCAATACTTCCATTTTTAACTCGAGTACTCTGCATCAAGTGAAGCAAAGTGTTTTGACAATAAACCTCAATACTTGAGTATTAAAACACAATACTCGAGTGTTGCTAACACTTCAACATTAATACTCGAGTTTCACTTGAAAGTATTCAGTTTAAAAACATTTTAAGTACTAATACTCGAGTGTTTCAAAAGCATCACTCGGGTAATTACAACACTTCATCCTAATACTCGAGTTTTCATTCAACATGCTGAATCACAGAAGCATTTTAACTTACAATACTTGAGTATCAGCATTCATTACTCGAGTGTTAACAACACTTTAGCAATAACTCGAGTACTGTCGAAAAGTATTGATTTTTAACTCATTAAAAAGATTCAACACTCAAGTTTCAAACCACAATACTCGAGTATTCTCAATATTTTCATACAAACTCAATTATCAATGCAGAACTAAATCAACAGCAATCTGAGCTTCATAATTCCTTAAATTCTTTTGTTATCATCTAAATATGGCATCAACAAATATAGGGTGAGCATAATTAAATATTTTATCCAAAAAGTTAGTTGTAATTTGTTAAAAATATAAATATGCAAAAGCCTAACTTATTTTTCCCAAAACATTCTTATTTATGAGAATAGTAAGTGGGAAAGAATGATGAAAAAAGAGATAAGAGAGAAATTAGGGGTAAAATTGAAGAAAAAAAACTTGTTAAATGATGAGATAAGTCTAAACTTTACCGTATATAAAACACCGTATTTCTTCACAATTTTTCATCATATATTATGTGATCTCTCTGAAATATTCATGGATATCATTAGATTATATATTAATTTATAAATAAGGAAAATAATTTAGATAAAAATAATAAATATAAATACTTTTGAAATAGTTTATTTAGCCATTTTTTGCTTTAATTGTACCTATTTCCAGCAAACACGCGCTCCGAAAAACTCTTCTCACTGCGGAGTGAACAATATCTAGTAAATGTATTCCGTCAGTATCCTGAAGATCGAAAGGACAGAATAATATCCGTGCTGCGTTCAAGTATCAGTTATGATAATGATGGTGTTAAATATTGTTGTGGCATTACGAATGACATGAGAATCAGACAGGATGAATCAGGATTTAAAAGTGTGTCCCATTTGAAACATGAGTTAAAGAGGCAAGAACATGAGCATAAATCTGGATTTAAAAGTTTGTCCCGTTTGAAACATGAGTTAGTGGTGCAAAAACATGGACCCAGCAAAAATTTCAAATTGCTGGAGGAAGCATACAGTTTAATGAATGCTAACAATTCCATTGTATCTGATAATGAGATTTGCACCCCACTTGGCAATACAATCTTACACTTAGCAGCTAGCTGTGGAGATGATGAAATGCTAGAGAAAATAGCTCAACAAGCCGATCCCCAGCTCTTCACTGTAGTGAACAACAACTATGATACTGCACTACATGTTGCTGCTAGAACTGGACATGGCTCTACCATTAAATTACTTTTGAACAAGTAATTGCTCTTTGTAAGGAGTAACACAAATGATCATGTTGATCAGACCACTTTGGAAATGATGCTCATTTTATCACTGACTTTGTTTCGGAATAAACAATGCAACACGTTCCTTAACGAGGCCTTTCTGACAGGTAGCCGTAAGAGCGCCGCGATTTTCGAAGCTTTTCAAGCTCCTTTCATTACAGATGGGGGTTCAGATCAGTTTGAGGATGACTTCAAGCGAATAATTGTCAATCATTTAGCACCGTTTGCAGTCAACTTGGAAGGAAAATCACTATTATACTTTACCGTTGAGGCTAAGTATAAGCATGTTGTTGAACGATTCATAGGTTTCTGCAAGGAAGACCGGTTGAAGCCTCGAGGGAAATCACCCCTTCTTCCGGCTCTCGTCAACAAGGATTTAGGTAACTCTTACATTGACTCATTTATTGCTTGATTTCCTGAGAATGTTATTGAAATGTAGCTGTTAATTTACCATCATTCCCCTTGGAAAAGTAACGATTAATGTGCTGATTAACCAGTTACCTTCATTTTCTTTCTTGGGTCTAGAGGTGGGAAAACGGATTGGCCCCACGGTCCCAACCCATCAAATAATGGTGGGTTTTGATTAGCTAAATGCTAGCCTGCTGAAGGGATAAGTTCTTCCAACCTACCTCGTCTAACCATTAATACTTATATATTATTAAATTAACGAGATATGTATTAAGATAATGGTATTTTTGGGTCAAAATAAAATAATATCGCATGATGAAATTTTTTAAGTGTATTTTAATTTTTTTATAAATTGTTTATAGTGAGTTGGCGGGCTAGCCAAGTCACAGCCCATCGGCCAGCCCACTTTCCTAACCCTACCTGAGTCTAGAATCAAAGTGCATCAATACTCCCATCTGAGTCTAGGTTGGCCTCCCACAAGCCCAATCATTACAAATCAACTCAACTATTTCAATACAACCTAACGTTCCAATCCTCCAAAAGTACATTAAATTTTAGTTCCTCCCAATAAGGATGGTTTCCAAAATAATTTGTTGTACATATTTTCAAGAAAAATATATTCTTTTAAATGTACTCCCCACTTCATTATAATTAAATACATAAAAATAGATATAAGATTCAAAATAATAATTAAGGTAAAGAAATTGCCTTACATCCATGCAATAAGCATATAGAATAAATTGCTATGATTACCTCAACTCTTAAATTTAAGCCACAAAAGCACCAAACATAATCAAATTAATATATACAATGATGTAGATACAAATTTAATATATCAATTAAATAATTACTAACTTGGTTACATATATTTAAAGTCTTGAAATAATTATTTAACATTCCTACTCCTCAATAGACTCTTGATTATTTATCTTAACTGAAATCCAAATATTCTCCTCAACCAACAACTCAATTGAAGTACAAATTAACTTCATTTTCTAAAACATCCCCTAAATTTAAGTTCAAGGTTTCAACATAAAATCGTTAAATTACAAGTCTTTAATTTTTTAACATCTCAAATTAATTAGAACTTAAGTAATATCTCCAATTACATTAATAAATTATTAAACTCAACTATAATCAATGCAAATACTCTAAATAGAATAAATTATGAATTGCTTAAAGTAAATATTTATTTTAAATTATCAAACAGCTAAATCACAAATCTAAATCGAGTGAAATTATCCATTACTCCCCCTCTACCTTTAATAAGATAGCTATTGCCAAAACTAGATATTTATCACAAACTATAATTCTAAAAATTCATCTAATTTAGTTTGATTTTATTACCATTAGAAAAATGATATTGTTTAAAGAATAACTATTATGAAAGATTTTAAATAAAAATGAGTAATTTTGATTAAGCATATTATCCTTAAAAAATATCTATACTCATAAAAGAGGAGAGGAGATGCAATTGATAATGATGTGATGCGAAGGTTATTTAAACGGTACCCCTCACTTCCTACATGCTTTTCTCTTTCTTTCCTACTTTTCTTTACATACATAAACACCCTTAAATCCACCTCTCTTTAGGATTGTCATTCCAACATTTTTATGAATTTTTTTATTATCACTTTATAATTTATTTTGTCTTATATAACCCACATTTGGATAAATCCTTTTTACTCAAATGATTACGTGATAAATTACATTTATCATAAAATAGTATTTCTTAATGATATTTAAATCTTCTCGATGAATGTTTGGATGTTACATCTCTCACTCTCTCTCCCTCTCCCACACACAGACACAAACACAAAACACGCACACTCACATTTGCACAATGTATTTTCTTAATTTGAGCATATATAAAATCATGATTAATATGGTCTTGTTTATATTAGATATGCTAGGAACCATACTGAACAATGAATCAGATTGTATACACTTGAGAAATGAACAAGGATGGTTTCCGCTTCATTCTGCAGTGTTTTTGGGTTACCTTCAAGATGTTTTGTACTTGGTACAAAAATGCCCTTCCTGCTCCATGGAAAGGGACAACAATGGCTACTTACCGATTCATTTGGCATGTATTGAAGGTCATGTCAAAATAGTTGACGAGTTACTAAAATCGTGCCTAGATTTTGCTGAGATGGTACCTGACAAGGGTAAAAATTTGCTCCATCTTGCATGCCAATATGGAAACCATGAAGTAGTCATGTACTTAATCAAACATGCTAAGCTTGAAATAATGATAAATCAAGAGGACAATAGAGGGTATACTCCCTTGCACTTAGCTACCTATTATTGGCATCCCAAAATTGTGCATGCGTTGACTTGGGACAATAGAGTCAAAGTTTCTTTACTTAACCATGAAAACCAAACGGCTCTAGACATTGCGGAAACAAGTCAAGGCAAAAGTGCTTCCCTCTCGCAGGCAAGTATACGTATATTCCCTTTAATCCTGATCCCGATCCCGAATATATGTCACCATTTATAGTGTAAAAGGTTTATGTGCAATTTTAGCTGCGAAGTTTTTCATTAGGTGTGTCTAAGTATTGAAGTATAAAAAGTATATACGACCTATTAAAAATTATGCAATTTAGCAACTCTGTAAAATTAACTCAAACTTCCTCATTTTTTACGTGGGATCTATTTTTTCCTCTCTTACTTTATAACAGACGTTTCAACCAATTTAACAAGCTTCTAAAATTTCACTACTTTTAAAAGATTGTATTTACTTTTTACACCTTTCAAAACATAATTGTGTCAAATGTTTTTAATGAAAAACTTCATTTTTAAAATTACACTTTATTATTTTTTTGGTGAAGAAAATTACACTTTAACCCTCATGTAAATATCATTACATAATTTGACATATTGAACTTCGATCTCTGTTTTTTTTTTTTTTGGGGTCAAAATTATTATAATTTTTCAGTTCTCAATTAACTTTTACGCCCTTTGTTAAACCCCCAATAAAACTATTTATTTGCAGTGACTTACGTGGAACGATTGGTATCTGCTAGAACAGATCGAAGATATGTGGAATTTGATTCAGATTCAGAATCAAATTTTGGAAGTGAAAGAGATTCCAATGAAGCGAATATGAAATACCACAGCACAATGCAAAGATAGAATTGACACTTTGATAGTGATTTCAACCCTTATAATAACAGCATCATTTTGCAGCTGGGTTTACCATCCCAGGTGATCTTGATCAAGGCATTCCTGTACTGCTCTATCACCATATGTTCCATTTATTCGTTTTCTCCATCACAATTTCTGTGTTTGGTGCTATAAGTTCTACCATCATTCCCATGTAGGCTCGACTAGGGGATCTCAATCTAGCATTTTTGGCAGGTATGTACCTTATAGTGAGGGAACTTAGCTGATCGGCCCTTAACTTTTTGGTGATTGTTTTGGTTTTGATCCTCATGGTTGTGTTCTTGTACTTTCTCCTTTTGTTGCCTTCCACATCATCCTTACCAATCTTTCGATATATTTCCTATTATCCCTTTCTTTTCTTCGCAATGATTGCTGAAGGAAGAAAGGAGGCCAACAAAAAGGGTTCCACAGCTATGTAGCATTCTCATGCTTCTTCTTAATTATATATGCTGTTATGAGTGTGACGAAGAATCAAATCTTTTCAGTCGTTTTTTCTTTTCTTTTTAATGTCTTTGTTGCCAAAATAAGGAATGTAATATTCTTAGCTACAATTGTATCGTTGAAACTATTTTTGGATTTCCTGAAATTTGTATAACTTATTCATTCAGAAAACATGTTATTGTGTTTAAATTTTGGGTAAAGGTACACCCAACACTCTAAACTATTCTTCCAAGTTTAAAAACACCCTAACGTATCAAGTGAGTCAACTTTGCTCCTAATCTATTGAAATTAGTTCAATTTCAACTTGTACAAAGAGACTCACAAAACTTTCTTTTTCCTTCAATCACATATCACATGAGATTGAAGAACTGGAAACACCATCACAAAGAAGAGGAGAAGTAGAATTCATTCTCGCCAGTACCCACAAAATCTCTAAAGGAAATTCTTTTTTTTTCCAAACAGAACTATCTCCTCCATCACCAACATGTCGTCGGGAGATGACGGCGAAGAAAAACAAGAAAAAACATGGATCCAAGAATTGTGAAAAATTGAAAATCAGGAACCATGTAGACCTAGATCCATCATCTTATGGTAATCCGCTCTACAAAACCCAGAAATCACAAAATAGTTAAAACAGACAACAAAACGTAGAAAACGTTGGGGGGGGGGGGAGGGGGCAACTGACAAGAAGTGATAAGGATGACGAAGATGCAGAGTTAAGAGGGAGCGACGAAGGAGGTTGGAGAAATAAACGTCTTTGGGTAATAATTGGAGGCCTGGATGTTACATTGCTTATGAACTTGGTTTTGATCATGTCACCGATGCATTACAAAATAATTGATTTTAGCGTTGACTTTATATAAAATGTTACCGTTGAAAGACTTTTGGTGATGATAAGTCATTGCTAAAGAGTTACTGATGTAGTAATTGTCGCTAAAAGTATTGATTGCGACAAAAAGTCACCGCTGAAGGCACTTCCAAGGGTGACTTTTTTGTCGTCGTCAATACTTTCATAATTATTAAAAAATAATGATTACTTTAGTGACTGTCATATCATCACTAGTTGGCATCATGTAACCAACAACTGACATATCACCACCATTCCCTGCACACCACTTGTCGCTATAGATATGCCACCACACGCCAAATGTCGCCACTTTAAATGAAGAGTTTCCATAGTGGTCTTGAATTGACCTAGTGAGAGAAAGCAAGAATCTTAAACAATAAGTGCCAAATATCAATTCTATGAATGTTCTAGTGCATGTTGCTACCAAGTTTGAGATGAATTTTTGGCAAGAAACCCTTGTTGTTGCTGCTGGACCGAAATTGATAAGGCATGAGGATGCATTGCTTGTTGTTATTAAAGGTGGAAAGAGGTATAGGAGTAGGATTATGCACGAATGTGCAAAGAAATCTTGCAAAATTCCATTTCCTCCAATTTTTGGTAAATTTCATGCAGTTAAGGTTCAAGGGAGAAAGAGTGTGATTTTGTGTAATTTGATGCTTCCATTGGACTCAAAAGGCAAAATTGTATAGGGTAAAAGCTGAAGCACAATTTTGGAAGCATTGAAAACACAAATAGCCAAGTTATCAAGTTAAGGAACTAAATGATCAAGAAAGAGGTTTAGGAGTTAAGAAATGTTGTGATACACTAGTAATAGCCTATATTGATGCCAAATGCCCTATGATATGTGTAGGAGATCTAAAATGCCAAGAGACCAAATTCAAGTGTGGGCCACTTTAAGTGCCCATTGGAAAGTTAAAGCTTCAAGATAGCAAAACTTCTAACTTTTACTTCTACTTTGCATCGATTGTTATATATTATTGGCCATGTTTAATGGTGGTTGTAGCCACTTGACATGGAAATCCTTGCTTATGAGTATGCATGGTTGCAGCTATGCAATAATTGCCTTGACTTTAAGCAAATATATGAGAAGTAAGGTATTTTTGCTTATCTCATGGCATGCTAGTTAATTACATTCAACTAATCATGCATCTAGATGTGTTGTTAGAAATATTGGCTACTAGGATTTCTTTGAAATCTCACCCTTTCCAATTACTAACCATATGCACAAGCTCAAGGAACAAAAGTGATGAAGTGTAAGCGTAAGTGGTCGCTTCCATAGTGAAGAGCATGCATATGTAGTTTTATGTGTTTTAGAGGAATGCAGACTAAACTTATACTTTTGCATAGAGAGTTTTCAAGTTGGTTTGCACGCCAAATATGTAATGATGACAACTTCCATCCAGTTGATTTGACAAGTCATACAATTCGCCATCTTCAATATACAAAATGGTTTACTACATAGAACATCAACGGTTCAAGTTTTGCACAGTTTTACACGATCAAGGCTCTCTCACCCAAAATTCCAGGGTTTTTAGGACTATTGATAGAAGAAGTTATGCGAGCAGCAATAACAGTGACATACGTTTTGAAAGTGTCCCCTAATATAGAAAATTGGTTGATATCACCGAATTAAATTATCAGGGGCAATTTACCGTAACGTTGTTCAAGTGTTTCTAGGTAAATACGACAACTCTTAGTGGAATCACTATTGATGAGTTGGGAATCACATATGTGAATTTCTCAATGCTTATTCATACAGGTGAATCTCAAGACGATGAGCCGTATATTCTAACATCAGAGGCACAACAAATTTATTATGTAGAGGATGAGGAAAAAAAGATTGGAGTATGGTTGTTCATTTTAAGCCTAGAGATCTTTGTGACATAGGCAATAATGGTGAAAACATCATCTATGAGGTAGAACCATTTCATCCTACTGATTTTGAAAACTTCTTCCTTAACGGAAATGACGATTTAACCCTTATTAGAGCTTATGGCATTAAATAAATAATTCAGATATGTGATATATGTAATTTGTTTCAATATGTAAGATGGATTTTTTTACACTTACATACACTACCAGAAAAATGTCATTTAGCAACGGAAAATCCATCACTAAATGCCTATTTTTCGTCGCTAAAACGAGGGTCACTAATATTTTCCGTCGTTAAATGGAAATTTTCTGATTGAAAATAAACATCTAGTGATGGATTTTTCCGTCGCCAAATAACATCTAGTGATGAGCCGTATATTCTAGCATCAGAGGCACAACAAATTTATTATGTAGAGGATGAGGAAAAAAAGATTGGAGTATGGTTGTTCATTTTAAGCCTAGAGATCTTTGTGACATAGGCAATAATGGTGAAAACATCATCTATGAGGTAGAACCATTTCATCCTACTGATTTTGAAAACTTCTTCCTTAAAGGAAATGACGATTTAACCCTTATTAGAGCTTATGACATTAAATAAATAATTCAGATATGTGATATATGTAATTTGTTTCAATATGTAAGATGGATTTTTTTACACTTACATACACTACCAGAAAAATGTCATTTAGCAATGGAAAATCCGTCACTAAATGCCTATTTTTCGTCGCTAAAACGAGGGTCACTAATATTTTCCGTCGTTAAATGGAAATTTTCTGATTGAAAATAAACATCTAGTGATGGATTTTTCCGTTGCCAAATAACATTTTTCTGGTAGTGATATTTAGAAGCGGTTCTGAACTATTGCAAAATCCATCACATAAAACGTTACTAAAATAATTGCTGCAAAAAACCAACACCTAAAGCCATGCTTATTCTTGGCAGACACGTATAAATACCTCTTCCACCCCATTTCACTTTTGCATTTCTTGTTCGATTCTTCTTCTCTTTTCCAATTCTTTTCCTCTTTCTTTCATCTTCAGTATTCACTTTAAGGATTCTATAACTATCCTTGTGCTTGAGGATTGTGTTTAATGATTTTGCTTCTCACAAGTTATACTTATTTGATCTCTTATGTTAATTTATCTTGTAATCATGTATTTAATTATGCGGTTTTTGGTTACTTAATTTAATAAATATCATTTAAATATGCTAATGTTTTATTTTTTAGGTTGTTTATATTTCTTTCATTTCATTACATTCTACACATTTCATTTTATGTAACTAAAAACATTTTAGTTTGAATTAATTTTTATTAATCATAACCAATATTTTATAATTAAATTTAATTACATCATATTTAAATAAATAATCGAAATAAAAATATTTAAATATTCCATAAATTTAATTATTTTATAAAAATAAAAATATTTAAATATTTAATAATAACAAATATTTTTTAAATATTCTATAAAATGGGGTTACATGTAGTCTCAATGCAATGGGCTGATTACAATGTTTGGTTGGGGTTCTGTAATATAAAAGAGATTACATTTTATAATCATGATTATATCGAATAGATGCATTTTGATTACACTCCTAAGACTATTAATAAATGGGGATACAAACCACTTGGAATTCAGTTGAAAAAACATAATTATCATTATAAATTTTGAAATTGACTAATAAAGTGCCCTTTTGATGAATTTCACAAACCCTACAAATATGCATACCCTCTTTGTTTCCACTTTCTTCATTGCCACTAGTTCCATCATTGCCGTTGCTACAATTGCTCACTATACAAATATTTATATTTAAGTTGGCTCAATTTCAGATTATATAAAAATTATACTTGTCATAATTATTATACAGAATTGTCCATAATTATAAAATTTAGACACTTCAATCAATGAAAATTTCGTTATACTTTAATTCTTTTAGAAATTTTATGTGTAACAAGAAGAAAAAATTAATGGAATAAACAGACAATATCATTCTTGTAGGTTAAAGCCAAAGCTACTTTTATGTGTGTGTACCCACGTTTAAAAATATGATATATTTGTTCACATGAGCAAATTTATATTGAGCTCATTAGCATTATTTGTATAAAAATTATGCTGGTTGTAATAGCATAGTTAGATAATTTGGCAAAAAAAAAATATACGGTTTTGATTGTGTATGAGGATAAGGGTAATTTTATCTTTTAACTTATTATTCCCACATATTTTCTTATTCGTTGGAATCCAACCAAACAATTTTACGTCTATGCATCATCTTTGTATAATAGTGAACGAAAAATCATGTAAACATAGTTCCATTCTATTCTATTACATTCAATTACATTCTTTAAGATTCAATGAACCAAACTGGCCATTAGAGTCTTCATTTTTTTATGCATTTAATTTCTTTAATTTTCAGCGAAGTAAAAATATGGCAACAAATAGCCCATTCGGCTTTTGCATGCCTATCACTTTGCTCATTATCCTCTTTCCTCTTCAGTTGGATCATTTTACATGCCTCCTCCAGTTTCCCTTTCAGCATCTCAATTCCTTTCGCTCCCCTCTGCCAAAAACAAGCAACTTGAATCTAACCACTTTTGGTTTCTAAAACAAGCAATAACTTTGTTTTAATTTAGTACATTCACAAACAAAACTATTAGTTAGTTTCAAAATGCCCCTTTTGATTGGTATGACTTTAAAAAGGGAAGGAAAAAATCAGCATCCATATAATCTGGATCTTCTTCAGTACCCAATTCTTAAATGGGTCCCATATAGAAAAAAAATCAAATGGCAACAGAATCAAACTGGTCTTAAATGGGTCCCATATGGAAAAATCAAATGGCAACAGAGTCAAACTGGAAATCAGAAAAATATATCCAGACAAAATCATTGAAACCATATGGTTATTTCAGACATTCACACACTGAACCCCTTTTTTTCCTGAGACACGTGTAAATACTAAAGCACAATTCATATTCTGTCTAACAACCCCTTAGAAGAAACGAATCGAAACAAAACAAAGTAGATAGCTTTTTAGAGGAGAAGTCACGGCCACATTTTCCATAAAATATATGCGACCCCATCGTTGTTCATTTTCTTTTCTAACGTACCGGGAAAGAATTGTTCCGTTCCCTTACACTCCTTCAGCTTTCTAGCATAAGAAAGTTGCTCTCGAGTTAGACGGAGAGGAAGAGGCAAATAAGGCAAACCTGAGAGTTCATCAATTGTTAAACATATGGGATCTCAGAGGCAAAACAACAGTGAGTTTTCTATTAGATTTTGCTCTTTACAAGCTTTTGCTTTGTTTCATTTGACGTGGCTTTCTTAGGTATATCTTCAGCAAAAAATTTCAATTTCCTTTGGCCCCAAATTCTTCATCTAATTTAAATCCCCACACTTTTATTTCGTTCCTTTCCGTTTCCTTCTATATTTTGAGATCTTTCTCCAGTTGGAGTTTCGACTTTAAAGAATTCAAATCTCTTCGCGTTATTCTCACTAATTTCTCAAGAAAAGCCACTTTGTCTCTCAAATTCCTCCTAAATCAACCTTTAATATTGGTTGGAAAGCCAGGCAGGCAGGCAGCAGGTGCCCTTTCATAGTAACAGCTTAAATACAAAAAGCAAACTAGCGAAAACTCTGAGGATGTTTAGCAGCTCAAAATATTTTAATTCCAACAAAACAGGGCTAATGCCTCAATACTTGTAATTTCTCTTTAATTTTAAGAAACATAGAGGAAAAATAAAAGTTAAATATTGATTATAAGAAACCGCTCAAAGCTAAGCAATAAAGACCACAACTCAACTAGATTAACCAATATGAAATTGTCTCCATTGTTTAGCGAACACATCAACTTAATGTCACACATTTATATCTACACCATCCAGATTTGATTTGAACAGTCTATATCTATTTTTTATTTTCATTTTGATAAAAAACTTTTAATGAGTAAAAACCTAAAATAAAATTCATGTCTTAACTATCTTATTCTTAAATAATGATTCTTATATAAAAATTGTTAATTTAAAAAATGAGATCTGGATAGTCCAGATCTAATGGGTTGTGGAAACTCATCACTTTTATGAGCACCTTAACTAGATTCAAGATAAAAAAAAGTAATTTAAAAAAATGAAATCGTCTATTTGACTTATGGAATTTTTTGATATGGCTATACGAATGACTCAGATTCAAGTATAGTCGGGTTCCAAAGCTATATTAAAGGCATTTTCCATATTCATATCAGATTTGAAATCACATGCTTAAGTAGTTAAAGCCCAATCTGTTAGGACCAACAACATACAATTTAAATATTAAAAAATAGAAATAAAATTTACTCATAACGAATTCCGTTTGAATCTCTTAAAAAAATCGGTCCTCATAAAACAATATTAACTATGAACATTTTGTGCTTCTCCTGACTATATCTACCAGGCAATACCACGTGGGTACTTACTAAGTGGTTACAATTTAAATGCAATCCAACCCATCGTACTAGTAGTGCCTCTTAATTAATCATTTACTTTTCTATGAAAAAGCATTATGTGGAAATGTTTTATATTTAGTGACTATATATTAATCAAAATAAAATAAACAGAGAGTATGAAAATGTATTATATATAAGCAATAATATCTTTATTAAATATGTTTTAATCAATTCAACTAGTATTATGAATATATATAATTCTGAAATTAATTTAATCTATTTTGTTCGGTTTAAGGAGAAGATGGAGTAATTTGGCTTCTACCTGAGCTGAAAGAGGATAGATCAGAACCAGTGCTCGAAATGAGAGATTATAATATAACAACCAATACAAAAGAAAGTGAGTCTTCTACAATCAACTACGTAAAAAAGAAGAAAGATTTTATTGGATGGCAGGTCTTCTTCCTACGGCCAACTAAATCATCTGAATTTATCGAAGGTATGCCAGATTTCATTATTGTGCTAGCTTTGATATGAGCATCCCACTATTGTGCTTTGCCATTATACAAAAAATTAGCTATGTTATTTAGGTTGATATAATGTTGGGTGGTCATATTTTGTTATTATTTTAATTTTGGTTCATGCAGTTTTAATTCAGTTTTGATCTCTTAAATTTCTTTCTATGAAAAATTAGCTATATTATATTTTTTATCTATTGAAGGATTAAAACATATGGTCTGAAACTAGAATCAAAACTGAAAGGAGGACAAATTATAAAGACTAAACATATTACTATATTCGGTCATTAATATAAAATCTAGTTAATTAGTTTAAGAATATCGATGAAACCAAATAAATTACTCACTTTGATCGAAAAAGTTGGTTATAATTTGTTAAAGAATGTAAATATGCAAAAGAGTAACTTATTTTCATAAGTGGGAAAGAATGATGAAAAAAGTACAAAAGAGCATTAGGTGTAAAATTGGAAAAAAAAAAACTAGCTAAATGGTAAATCTAAACTTTACCGTATATAAAACACCATATTTCTTCACAATCTTTCATCATATATTAGATAATCTCTCTGAAACATTAATGGATATCAGTAGATTATATATTAATATATAAATAAGGGAAATTAATTTAGAAAAAATAATAAATATAAATACTTTTGATATAGTTTATTTAACCATTTTTTGTTCTAATTGGACCTGTTTCCAGCAAACACGCACTCGGAGCAAATCTTCTCATTGCGGAGTGAACAATCTGTAGTAAATGTATTCCGTCAGTATCCTGAAGGCCCCCAAAAAAAAAAAGGACCCAGAGGACAAAGAGGAAAAGAAAAGGAAAAAGAAGCGAAAAAAGACCAGTTCTGTTTCTTTACTGGTATTGACATACCAATGGGACGAGATAGATCCGTTAAAGGTAGGCAAGACCATGGGCATAAATCAGGATTTAAAAGTGCGTCCCATTTGAAACATGAGTTAATGGTGCAAAAACATGGACCCAGCAAAAATTTCAAATTGCTGGAGGAAGCATATAGTTTAATGAATGCTAACAATTCCATTGTATCTCATAATGAGATTTTTAAGCAATGTACACCACTTGGCAATACAATCTTACACTTAGCAGCTAGCTGTGGAGATGATGAAATGGTAAAGAAAATAGCTCAACAAGCCGATTCCCAGCTCTTCACTGTAGTGAACAACAACTATGATACTGCGCTACATGTTGCTGCAAGAACTGGACATGGCTCTACCATTAAGTTACTGTTGAACAAGTTTTTGCTCTTTGTAAGGAGTAACACAAATGATGTTGATCAGTCCACTTTGGAAATGATGCTCATTGTATCACTGACTTTGTTTCGGAATAAACAATGCAACACGTTCCTTCACGAGGCCTTTCTCACAGGTAGCCGTAACGGTGCCGCGATTTTCGAAGCTTTTCAAGCTCCTTTCATTACAGATGGGGGTTCAGATCAGTTTGAGGATAACTTCAAGGGAATTGTCAATCATTTAGCACCGTTTGCGGTCAACTTGGAAGGAAAATCACTATTATACTTGACCGTTGAGGCTAAGTGTAAGCATGTTGTTGAACGATTCATAGGTTTCTGCAAGGAAGACCGGTTGAAGCCTCGAGGGAAATCACCCCTTCTTCCGGCTCTCGTCAACAAGGATTTAGGTAACTCTTACATTGACTCATTTATTGCTTGATCTCCTGAGAATGTTATTGAAATGTAGCTGTTAATTTACTATCATTCTCCTTGGGAAAAATAATGATTGATGCTTTGATTAACCGGTTACCTTCATTCTCCCTCTTGGGACTAGAAGTGGAAAAACGGGTTGGGTTTGATGAGCTTGGGCTAGTTAAATGCTAACCAGCTGAGGGGGTAAGTTCTTCTAGCCCGTCCCGTCTAACCATTAATACTTATATATTATTAAATTAGAAAGAGATTTAGTAAGATAATGGTATTTTTGGACCAAAATAAAATAATATTGCATGGTGGGAAATTTTTTAATTGTATTTTAATTTTTTATAAATTGTTTATAGCAGGTTGGCAGGCTGGAATAGCAGCCAATTCACAACCTCTCGGCTAGCTCATTTTTCCAATCCTACCTGAGTCTAGAATCAAAGTGTATCAAGACTCCCACCTAGGTTTAGGTTGGCCTCCCACAAACTCAATAATTACAAATCAACTCAACTACTTCAATACATTACAATACTCCAAAAGTACATTTAATCTTAGTTCCTTCACAATAAGGATAAGTTCCAAAATAATTTATCATACATAGTTTCAAGCAAAACATTCTCTTAAAAGTACTTCCCATTTCACTATAATTAAATACATAAAAATAGATATAAGATTCAAAATAATAACCTAGGCAAAGAAACTCCAAGATAATTTGTAAGTTTAAGCCACAAAAGCACCAACCATAATCAAATTAATCTATACAATGATGTAAATACAAATTTAATATATCAATTAAATAACTAACTTGATTTTATATATTTAAACTCTTGAAATAATTATTCAACATTCCTACTCTTCAATAGACTCTTGATTATTTATCTTAACTTAAATCCAAATATTTTCCTCAACCCAACAACTTAGATCAATTGAAGTACAAATTAACTTCAATCTCTAAAACATCCCCTATTTTAAGTTCAAGGTTTCAACATAAAATCGTTAAATTACAAGTCTTTAATTTATTCAACATCTCAAATTAATTAGAACTTCAGTAATATCTCCAATTACATTAATGAATTATTAAACTCAAGTATAATCAATGCAAATACTCTATATAGAATAATTTATGAATTGCTTAAAAAAACATTTATTTTAAATTATCACACAGCTAAATCTCAAATTTTTTTACAGTAAAATTAACTATTACTCCCCTTTACCTTCAATTAGATAGCTATTGTCAAAACTAAATATTTATCTCAAACTCTAATTCTAAAATTTCATCTAATTAGTTTGATATTATTACCATTAGAAAGATGAAATTGTTTAGAGAATATATAACTCTTATGAAAGATTTTAAGTAATTAAGTAAGTTGTCCTAAAAAAATCCCCCCAACACTCAACTGAAGGTGGAGAGGAGATCCAATTGATAATGATGTGAGGCAATGGTTATTTAAACAGTACCCTCACTCCCTGCATGTTTTTCATTTTCTTTCATGCTTTTCTTTACATACATAAACACCCTTAAATCCACCTCTCTTCAGTTATTGTCATTCCAACACTTTTTTTATTTTTTATTATCACTTTATAATTTCTTTTATCTTATAACTCACATTTGGATAAATTCTTTTTACGTAGATGATTACATGATAAATTACATATTTCATTAAATTTCTTAATGATAATTAAATCATCTCGATGGTGTCTGGATGTTACATCTCTCATTCTATCTCCCTTTCTCTCACACAGACACAAACACAAAACACGCACACTCACATTTGCACAATGTATTTTCTTAATTTGAGCAGATATAAAATCATGATTAATATGGTCTTGTTTATATTAGATATGCTAGGAACCATACTGAACAATGAATCAGATTGGATACACTTGAGAAATGAACAAGGATGGTTTCCGCTTCATTCTGCAGTGTTTTTGGGTTACCTTCAAGGTGTTTTGTACTTGGTACAAAAATGCCCTTCCTGCACCATGGAAAGGGACAACAATGGCTACTTACCGATTCATTTGGCATGTATTGAAGGTCATGTCAAAATAGTTGACGAATTACTAAAATCGTGCCTAGATCCTGCTGAGATGGTAGCTGACAACGGTAAAAATTTGCTTCATCTTGCATGCCAATATGGAAATTATGAAGTAGTCATGTACTTAATCAAACATGCTAAGCTTGAGATAATGATAAATCAAAAGGACAATAAAGGGAATACTCCCTTGCATTTAGCTACTTATTATTGTCATCCCAAAATTGTGCATGCGTTGACTTGGGATAATAGAGTCAAGCTTTCTTTACTTAACCATGGCAACAAAACGGCTCTAGACTTTGCCGAAACACGTAAAGGCAAAAGTGCATCCCTCTCGCAGGCAAGTATACGTATACTCCCTCTCATCCTGATCCTGAATATATACTTATACTCTCACAGACATTTCGATCTCTGTTTTTTTGTCATTTTTATGAAAATTTTTCAAGTCTAATTAATTTTTACGCCCTTTGTTAACCCCACTAAAACTATTTGTTTGCAGCGACTTACGTGGAATGCATTGGTATCTGCTAGAACAGATCGAAGCTATGTGAAATTTGGAGGTGAAAGATATTCCAATAAAGCAAATACTACTGCACAATACAAAGATAGAATTGACACTTTGATAGTGATTTCAACCCTTATAATAACAGCTTCATTTGCTGCTGGATTTACCATCCCAGGTGATCTAGATCAAGGCATTCCTGTACTGCTTTATCACCATATGTTCCATTTCTTCGTTTTCTCCATCACAATTTCTGTGTTTGGTGCTATAAGTTCTACCATCATTCTCATGTGGGCTCGACTAGGGGATCTCAATCTAGCAGTTTTTGCTCTTAATTGTGCACTGCCTCTTCTAGGTTTGTCCTTAACCACGCTATCTCTAGCATTTTTGGCAGGTATGTACCTTATAGTGAGGGAACTTAGCTGGTTAGCCATTACCTTTTTGGTGATTGGTTTGGTTTTGATCCTCATGGTTGTGTTCTTGTACTTTCTCCTTTTGTTGCCTTCCACGTCATCCTTACCAATCTTTCGATATATTTCCTATTATCCCTTTCTTTTCTTCGCAATGATTGCTGAAGGAAGAAAGGATGCCAACAAAAAGGGTTATACAGCTATGTAGCATTCTCATGCTTCTTCTTAATTATATATGCTGTTATGAGTGTGATGAAGAGTCAAATCAAATCTTTCAGTCGCTTTTTCCTTTTTCTTTTTCATGTGTGTATTGCCAAAATAAGGAATGTAATATTTTTAGCTACACTTGTACCATTGAAACCATTTGTGGATATCCTGAAATTTGTATAATTTATTCTTTCAGAAAACATGTTACTGTGTTTAAATTTTGGGTAAAGGTGAACCCAACACTCTAAACTATTTTTCAATGTGTAAAAAAGCACCCTAAAGTATCAAGTGAGTCAACTTTGCTTCAAATTGATTGAAATTAGTTCAATTTCAGCTTATAAAAATAGACTCAAAACTTCCATTTTCCTTCAATCACATATCACGTGAGATTGAAGAACTGGAAACACCATCACAAAGAAGAGGAGAATTAGAATTCATCCTCGCCAGTACTCACAAATTCTCTAAAGGAAATCCTTTTTTTCCAGCAGAACTATCTCCTCCGTCACCAACATGCCGTAGGGAGATTTCAAGAAAAACAAGAAAAAACATGGACCCAACAATTGTGAAAAATTGAAGATCAGAAACCATGTAGACCTTGAGCCATCATTTTATGGTAATCACTTCTGCAAAACCCAGAAATCACAAAATTGTGAAAACAGATAACAAGCTAGAAAACGTTGGAGAGGGAGGGCGCAACAGAAAAGAAGTGATAAGGGTGACGAAGATGCAGATTTAACAGGGAACGGCGAAGGAGGTTGGAGAAATAAACATCTTTGGCTAATAATTAGAGACCTGGATGTTACATTGCTTATGGGCTTGGTTATAATCATATCACCAATGCACTCCAAAATAATTTATTTTGAGCGGTGACTTTTGGTGGTAATAAGTCATCGCTAAAGAGTTACCGCCGTAGCGATTATCGCTGAAAGTATTACAGCGAGAAAAAGTCACCGCTGAAGGTACTTTCAGCATTGATTTTTTATCACTACCAATACTTTCACAAATATTAAAAAATAATAATTATTCCGGTGACTGCCATATTATCACCGGTTGGCGCCAAGTCACCAATTACTGCCATATCACCATGGTTCCCTGTACACCACGTGTCAGCACATATACGCCACCTCACCTAAACCAAATGTCACCACCTTGCACTGCCACATGTCACCAGCTGATAAATCTTAAAGTTTGCGTTCTCCATGAATTAAACCTTCAACCAAGTGAGCCTTTATCAATTGAGTTGAAATGACTTTACATTCTTTAAATGCATATTTAAATAAATATATATAATATTTTACTACGTAATAAATTATAGACATTTATATATACACAAACACATTGATGTATATATATTTGTACATATATCTATATATACAATATATAATATAATTACAAACTTAAAGTTAATTAGATGACAATTTTAATGTATGCGTTTATTATTTTATATATATAGTATATTATTGATTGAATAAAAAGGATTTATCCATTTAGAACGTGATTGAAATCAAGGGCCAAGATTGCAAATCAAGAGCTTATAAATACCCCCGCTCCTTCTCACAATTTCGGCCAAAAGTGGATTTATGAAGGGAAACTCTTGCAAAATTAATTCTAGAGAGAGAAAGAGGGGGAAGAGAGAGAAGGAGATTAAGGTGCCTAGTCAAGGATTAAGAGCAAAATTAAGGTTAGTTTAATCTCTTTTAATCTTTAATTACCATGATTAGTGATAATTAATCTATGATTAATGATGGATTAAGATTGGATTAAAGCTTAATCATGTCATTAAGGGTTGGAAATTGTCAATAATTCTTCTATCTTGTTTATATGATGGTTAGATTGAGTTAGTTTGATAATTGTATGAATTTTTTGAATCCTTGACCCTAAGAGGTGGTGCACTGAATTAATCTTGCAGAAAGAATGTGGTTTTGATGATTTCAATGCTTCTAATGAGTTTGCAATGAAAAATTATGTAGGATACAAGTGAGAAGCTAAGTATGGAAGCATTAAAGACAAAGATTGAAATTTTATGCAATATACTCCCTAGGTTGTTGTTTTGAGTAATTAATAGGGAAGGAGGCTTCTTTTGAGTTATTTGAGTTTAAAAATGGAATTTACATGCAAAATTATAGGGAGATGAAAATGCTAGGGGAGATGAAACGAGCTCAATTCATAATCCTCAAAATAAAATCCCCATTTAAATCATTAAAAAAATTATATTTAATAATCTACCATCTCAACTCAGAGATAACTTAATGCCATTGAAACATCAACTATATTATCACTACAAGAAAAGGATGCATTAGTAGCGGTTATTTTATGTATTTGTAGCGGTTATAACCGCTACAAGGACATGTTGTAGCGGTTAGCAGAACCGCTGCAAAACCCACCGCACGTGGCAAACACTTTAGCAGCAGTTCAAAAGAACCTCGGTACACATAGATTAAACCGATACTTAATTTGCAGCGGTTATACAGTAACGGCTACAAATTCACGATATAACAGAAAGAGTGACAAACATGTTGTAGTGGCCAATAACCGCTACTAATCTTGCATTAACCTCTACTAATTAAAAATAGTAATTCCCTCCCAAAAATTTGAATATTTTCATTCTAATAATTTGCAGCGGTTAATAACCACTACTAAAGAAAATAGTAATTCCCGCTCTTTTTTCAAGAGTATGAAAATTCCCTCCAATTTTTTGCAACGGTTACATCAACCGCTACTAATTTGAAATAGTAGTTCGTGCCTTATTTTCGTAACGGTTGTGAACCGCTACTAATTATCATTTAATTTTAAAAAAATAAAAAAAAATAGACGGGTTAAAAAAGTTGTGATCAGTTGTTGCGGTTTTAGAACCGCTACTAAATATTATGAAATTATTAAAAAACTAAATATTATGAAAATATTTAAAAAATAAAATTATATAATAAAGAAACTAAATATTATGAAAATATTAAAAAAATAAAAAAATTTCAAGATAAAAAATTAAAAAAGACAAAAAAAGTAAACATCCAAAGAAATATATAATTAAAAAATAAAATTTTTTAATAATGGTTACATAAAAATTACACTAAAAATGATTAAATAAATAAAAACTAGTACCAAAAAATTATGAATAACGAAAAAAAATGAAAAAGTTAAACAATTACGAAAAATAAAACATCAAATTAAAATAAAGAAAACAAAAAAAGCAGAATTAAACTAAAAAATATTCAAAGCGGTTAATTAAATAAAATCACAATAATAATAAAAAAATTAAACTAAAAAAGATAGTTAAACCAGAAGAGGACAAACAGACCGAACATCAGCACCACAGAATGTTGGAAGAGGCAAAAAGTCTGGGGAGGGGAAGGGTATTTATAAGTTCAACTGGGTGTATTAGCAGCGGTTTAGGTCACGAAAATTTGCAGCGGTTTACGTCACACAATTTTGCAGCGGTTATGTTTGCAGCGATTGTATTTGCAGCATTTTAGGTGACAGTTTTTGCAACGGTTATTTAAATTTGCAGCAGTTTCAGAATCGCTGAAAATATGTTGAACATAAAAAAATAAAAAAAATTACGCACCTGATTCATTTATTTATCTTCATCAGCTCTAACAAAGGGGTAAATCTTCAACTCCTTCGGGTAAGATGTTTTGGAAATTAGTATGCTGGAATGGCTCCATCTCATATGCCAACTATTCATCACTATCACCCATGTCATAAACATCTCTGGGCTTAAGATGAATAACCATACTCCAATCTTTATTTTTCTGATCTTCAACATAATAAACTTGTTGCATCTCTGGTGCTAGAATATATGGCTCATCATCTGGAGAGTCACCCGTGTGAATAAGACTTGAGAAATTCACAGATGTAATGCCCAACTCATCTGTGGTTATTCCACGAGCAGTTGTCGTATTTGCCCAAGAGCACTTGAATAGCATGACGGTGAATTAACCCTGGTAATTCAATTTGATGATATCAACTAGCTTTCCATAGTATGGGACACCTCCGAAACGCATGTCACCATCACTGGAGCTCGCATAACTTCTTGTACCGAATATCCCAAAAATCCTGAAATTTTGGGTGAGAGAACCTTGATCGCATGAAACTGTACAGAACTTGAAGCCATTGATGTTGTATGCGATAAACCTTCTCACATAATGGAGCGGTTCAATGGCAAGAGTTGTCAAATCAATTGGGTGGGGGTTGTTGTCATTGCACATTCGACGTGCAAACCAACTTGGGAATTCTCTATGTGCCCTTTTATCAACCTCAACGGACGTCTGTACCCTGATATATAGTTGACGCTTGACATAACTTCTAAACTCTCTGACATAATTAAACATATATTAAATTAATAAGATAATATGTTGGTAAGCATACATTAAATTAATAAGATAATAGGTTGGTACTGATAATCACTGAATGAAAGGATCTACTTGACTGCAGTTGATGAGTACATGTCGGTGTGTCTGAAGCATCTCATTCGGAGTGAGGTTGAAGTATTGATGTCCTCCAACTGATCTTCAACTGGAGGGAACAAACTGGCTGCCGAATTTGGCAAGAAATATGATTTTGGAAGGCTTAATTTGGTTTTTGTCAACTGTCCCAAATTTGCAGCAGTTCAAAACTGCTGCAAAAAAGTCACAAAATGCATGACCGTTGAATTTTGCAGCGGTTATAAACCGCTGCTAATCAGTTAACCGTTGGACATTGTAACGGTTCAGTAACCACTATAAAAAAATAGGGAAATTTCCAAATTTCAAAGCTAAAACAGAAGGAATTTTTTTTAAAATTTCAACTTAGCATCGGTTATAAAACATAGGGAAATTTTTTAAAAATTTTCAAATTTTCAGCAGTTTATAATCGCTGCTAATATTTAATAATTAATACATTTTTTCAAAAAATTAATAATAAATTTTAAAAATTTAAATATCAATAAAATTATTTGTTACTTCATTCAAAATTTAAATATTATTAAAATTCAACAATTAATAATAATTAGTAAAAATTATTTGTTAATTATATATTTATTTTATTTAATGATTTGTAAAATTATACTATTAACAAAATTTAAAATCTCAATTAAATAAAAATCAATAATAAGACAAAATTTTAAATAAATAAAAAATGTATAAAAAAAATACATATAAATCAAATGTCTACTCGGGGCTGAGGGGCTGGGGATCCTTGGGCTGGGGAGCTGGGGGTGGGGGACCATGGCCAGTAGAGGAGGTAGCTCAGGTGGAGCAAAGCTAGGGAATGCAGTCTGGAATGCCATCTGCAGCATGACATTCACAGCCTGCCTCCACATTTCTATCTGAGACTGCATCTCGGAGCCCACTCGAGTCTCTGCCTCCTGCACCCGCGACCCGAAATGCTGCTCCAACTCCTCCTTCTGCTGCTGCATCCGTTCCTGCTTCTGCTGTAACTACACCTGCAAGTCTTCTCTCTCATCCTTTGGTGCATTGTGCTGCCGAGGTCCAGATGTAGTCGCCTGGGAAGCAGCAGCAGAAGAGGAAGTCCCAGTCTCATATCCTCGACCCCCATAGATAATGGTTTGGATCGCCCTAAACCCGAACCCTGAGAGTCGGCCGGGGTGCCTATCACACCCCTCCATGGCCACCCTCAGCTAAGTAGTGGGGTCTACAACTGACCCCTAAAACTCCCTCAACTCAGCATCTGTACGCTGGATACAACACTGTACTCAAAAAAAATTAAATTCAAATATTAAAAATTAAATGAAAAGGCAAAAAAAATTAAATCAAAATATCAAATAACTAAATAATTATAAAATTACTAATTTCAAAATTAATTAAATAATTTAATAATTAATTATAAAAATTATCTATTTAAATATTAGAAATACTTACAATGATATCCTCGGTCTCCTGTGTTAGGGAAGATCCATCTGTGGGTGGCCACAAACATCTCCCCGTAGGTCGCCCTCCGGCCCTCCCTCTGTGCCGCCTCATCCAGCTCCAATACACCACAGAGAACGGCTTCGATCCTGCCGTATGGCGAATCGTCTGCCAGGATTGGCTCCGCACAGCCCTCCTAGCCACAGCCTGCTGCTCCGGTTACCTCCTGAACCGAACAAATCTGCCCCGGTCTACCGCATCGACCGTCTTTAGGACGTCCACCTCCAACTCCTAGAGCGTCCTCATCCCATCCCCCTCTTTTTGGTGGTACAGGTGACTCCGCTTGTTCTTCTACCCTCCCCCCATCTTCGAGATGGCGAAGTCCCTGTTTGCATCTCGAACAACAAATTTTCCCTGCAACAGATTTCAAAATTCAAGTTAGTAAACTATTTATTATTTAGACATAATTACGACACCTTAAATAATTTAAATTTTACCTTCACTTTCTCCCACACAGTGTTCTTCAGGCTCTACTGGATCCTCTTCCAGGTCTCAGCGCTGATGTCGAACTGCAGAAAGTTGCCGCCCTACGCAGTCAGGTAGCCGTTGAAGAGCTGATCGCCCTTCCCCCGCAACTGCCAGGTGATGTTGTCCCACGGTACGACGACCCTCTGGCCACTAGGGAGTTGTGGACATCCCTCAGTGTGAGCTTCTTCGTACCGTCACCCCTGTCGGATCTGAAAATTGAATTCATACAATTATTTTCAAATAAATAATTATTTATTAATAAAAAATTAACAAATTAAATAAACCATTTTAATTAAAAATGTATTAATGGTTTACTTACCCTGAATGTCGACCTCAAACCCAGTGGATCGACTAGCAGAAAGGCACCGGAATCCTTGCTCCCTCTCACTATCCTGGTCCTCAAACATCTCAACCTCATGGACTAAGATGTTGATATCGCCGACATCGAAGTCATCGATGCTCAATATGACGTCCGTGGCCTCCTCCTGACCATCTCCACCCTCTGGGAACATAAGCTCCTTCCCAGGCCTGTGACCACACTCTTGATCAGCCATCTGAAAAAAAAATTAATTAAAATAAAATAATTCTAAATATAAAAAAAATAAAAAATTTAAATTAAATAAATCTAAATATCAAAAAATAAAAAAATTAAATAGAAACACTTAAAAAATTTAAACCTAACCTTAGAAAATTGAATATACAAAAAAAACTTTCGTAAAAAACAATTTTTTTCACTCTGATGTGATGTTTGAAATAAGCAAAAGTGAGGAAGGGAGGGGAGGGGAGGGGATTTATATAGGCGTTGATTTAGCAGCAGTTTTAGACAAACCGCTGCAAATTAGTAGCGGTTTTGACAAAACCGCTACGGTAACCGTTGCAAAAATACCGCGCCTACTAGGAAATGACGCCATTTAGTAGCGATTTGTCCGAACCGCTACTGTAACCGCTTCTAACTGAGCGACTTTTCGTTTTGCAGCTGTTATTTTTTAGGAAACCGCTACAAATTGAGATACAAATCAGTAGCGGATTTAAAAACCGCTACAAATGTCATTGCCATTGACGACCTTTCGTTTCTGCAGCAGTCAACCTTTATTATAACCACTGCAAAAGTGAAAAATAACCGCAACAAATTTTTTTTATTTTTTAGCGTAAATTAGTAGCGCTTTGACCAATAACCGCTATAAAGATCATGATTTAGTAGCGGTTTTGAAACTGCTACTAATTTACCGTTGCTAAATACTATTTTTTTGGTAGTGTATCCACAATTGAAACTTCCCATATAAGGAAAATAACGGCTAACAAAATACCATCACCGAGGTGGCATATGCCTAACTCATAGACTGACATCAGCGGATTAGAAGCAATACATCAATACTCAAAATGGTCAAAATAATATGAAAAGTATGCAGAGCCTAAATATATTGCAATATATACATCTCCCGCATAAATCTCTCAAAAAGAGGAGGCCCTACAAAAGGATGACACAATCTCTTTTCCTTCCCGTCTACTAGTACTGGGGCCCTCTCCTGAAAAATGTTAAAACCACGGGATGAGACATAAAGTCCCAGTAACCAACAGATAATTTATCAAATATTCAGGTAGGGTTATAAGAGGTGAAATAAGGATAAGTTCATTTAAAAGTATATAGATAACATTTATAACCCAAAATAGTATTTGATCATCAAATACATACCAAACATAATAATATACTCTAGATAGAGAAGCTGGTAGCATAACGAAGTTCAAATTGAATAAATTAGTAACCAAATGCATACAAACACAGTACAGCACAATTATACACAATCCCCACATCCAAACTCCTTCTTGTATCACCTGGCATGGACTCTAACCTATAATGATAGTAGACTTGGCCAGAATCAACCATCAATATGAGGTTATTGAGCCCCCTCCTAACCGCCCACAACTAGGTCCAAGAATGGAAGGTGTCATCCTCTCTATGGTCACCAAGAACTGGGTCCAAAACTCATGAGAGTTTACCATTTCCAAAGCCGCCCACAATTAGGTCCAAGACTTGGAAGGTCTAGTATATTGTTAACCACTATGATCAGTAATGGAGACTATTGCCATGTACTTCATGATTTACCATGTATATCATCCTCCCAGACTTCATCACTATCCAAACCCCAACAATACAGTCATCATCCTTTCATAACACACATATATTCTCATTTTCCATCACGTTCTCAATTATAATGTAATTTCATATGATATAAAGAGCCATTCATATAAATCATAATATCAAAGTGTTATCTGCTTCACCAATGATTCATAAACATGTAAAGTTTAGTTTCCAAAGGTAACTTCATCTTAATTTCAAAAATCAATCACTATAAGTAAATTTTAAATCAAGGTAACAGTTACAATTCTAAAGATGTTTTCGAAAACATCTAACAACCCAAGACAAGATTATAAGATAAATAAATGTGGTTACCTCACATTAAAGCAAATATGCAATACGACAATGATCCAAATCCCAAGCTCAAGTCACCAAAACACAATTAAATCACACATTAATATAATGCTAATAAAACAAATATATACATAAATTTAAATAAAACTTATTTTCTTTCCAAACTTTAAATTCTCTAACAATTCCCTACCTATAATCATAATTCAAATTCTTTATTTTAATCTCCTTTCTATCTTCCAGTATTCTATTGCACTTTTTAAAATTATAATTAATATACAAAAAAAACCCCTAAAATTGCTATCTTTAAATCCTCAAACATCACATAAATCAAGTATCCTCAAATACTTATTAAGATGCCAATTCCTTTCTTCCATAAATCATGTCTCATCCAATATAATCACTAAAAATATTTACATTTCCTCAATGTATCCAAAAATACCACATTTCAGCACTTAAAGTTTCACCAACAATTTCTAATATTCATATTTCATCATCAACATCAAATCTCATCCGTTCAAAAATTATTATAGGCTCCAATGAATTTAAATAAATTATAAAACTCAAAATCAATTGGTACAAATATCCTATATGCCCCAAAAATAAAAAAATTATCTAAAAAATTATTTAAAATTCTCAAATGAACCAATAATCAAACTAAACCGATTAAATCACCAATAGCACTCCCAAAATCCAAAATAAATTGTTTAATATCATTTTCATTGTGTAAATAATCAGTATATAGGAATATTGGGTCTGATTATTAGAAAAAATCGTTATAAAATAATAAACTGACCAAATCAGAAATCCAAACCGATTAAAACTATCCATTAACATCCCTCCACATTTCTATACTCTTATATTGTCAAAATTCAAAGCTTGTCAAAACCCTAATACTAAAAATTTCCTTTAATCTGAACAAAATTACTACCATATGAAAAAGAACAATTCATAGAACAATTTTTATAAATGAAGTTTAGTGATTAAAGGTGATTTTGCTTACCAAAATAAGCTCAAAAACATCAAGAATGGTGGACGAAGAGCGAGCCAGTTGGATGAACAGTCACAGGCAGAAAACGACGACTCTTTCTCTTTCTCCAACAAGCTTAAATAGACTTTTTGGGGAAAATTACACCAACTGGCCCAAAAAATTAAAATATAATCTTCATTTTTTTTACTCTTTCTTCTTCCTCTTTTTCATATATAATAATTTACTTTAAATTTCAAAAATTATATTCAAGTAAATCTATGTTAGTTAAATAATAAATTTCAATTACCCTTAAATTATATTCAAGTAAATCTATGTTAATTAAGTTATGAGCATTTATCATGTTTTTAAATGCATGTATGTGATGAATAATAGTTGTTTATGCTACTAAGATTCTCAAGAATCTTACCTAATCATGTAAACAAAACTTAGGGCCATCCTCATCCAAGAAGAGAAGAAGGAAGGAAGTGATGGCTTGAAGGTTTGGTAAGAACCTTTGTTGCCTACTTAGTATTTTGGAGTTATAAATACCCATAAGGGTTTTATATGTGGTTTATGGATAATAGCATGTGTAGTGGTAGATTTATATTCAAGTATGCTAGAATAGGTCAAAATGCGTCAAAGGCATTAATATTGCAAGTTAAAGCAATCATACTTAAATTGGAGCAAGTAGGAACAAAAGAGGTATAAAATTCAACAAAATTGGACTTAAAGTTGACTGATTCTTTTTGAAGCAATCAATTGAGTTAGGATGTGATGTTTTACCATCAAATAGATCTTACTTTTCCTTTAAAATGGTGGTAATTCACCCAAATTTGAAAATCGTGCTAAGAGATTTACCCTTCTAAAGTTGGGCAAAAATACTGAAAAAATAGAAAATTGTCAAATGAACAGTAATTGATACTAAGGATGAATTTGAACTGAAACTATTCACAACTTATTTTTTCTCTCAATTTTATCCCGTTATCTTCCCATAGAACTTAGAATTACTGGTTTTTTTATTTTTCTACAATTAATTATAATTTTTCAAAGTAAAAGTCATTTTTGGAGTTTTATGATTAGTTATCCGGAAAAAATTTCAAACTTCATTTTTCATAAGTTATGATCAACTAAAGTGATTCCAAATGCTTCCGCTGGATATGTTAATGGTATAAAACTAAGTGTATTACATAACTTTTATCACACATAATGGTGAACAAATGCTTGATTCTATTAACTCTCTCATAGTTAACATAATTGAACATTTTATCGAAGGCCATTCAGTTTGAAAAGACAGATCTGCACAACTTTTTCCCACTATTAGATGTAAATCCCTCTCTGATTTTAGATGGTATAAATACAACCTTCCTAACCCATGTCGTTGCTACAGAAGATGGAAATCATCCTCATTGGAAAGAAATATTTCTTGTTAGTCTTCCTATTTCTTTGGGTGACAAAATTCAAAGTCAAACTGGTGATGGTCAAATCCATTACGAAAACCTTACCTATGGCCAACTAATAGCAGTTGTCGAAAAAACGCCTTGAAACTTTGCCAAGAGGATAAACTCAAACATCAGCTTAACAAAGAAAGCCCTTAACAGAAAAGATCTTGAATCTTTCTGTGAACAATTTAGCCTCCCAGCTGGCGTTTAGATCGAGGAGATAGTGTAATACCTTTTGTGGTTCTTGAATTTTCAACCTCCTCTGCGTTTGGATATCTTTCAATTCCCAAATCCCACGACCTTCTCAAGCTTTTCCACGTTCTAGATCATGATCCCACGGAGTTGATGCTTCTGAACGTCTCCCTCTACTGGTATCCACTCAAACAATTGCCAACAATAGCAGCTTGGTAGCGCTTTTCTTGTTTCACTCCCTCTTTCTAGGATTTCTGTGGTTCACAACCAAATTCGAATTGCATACCTCTCTTACTCATGAGTCCTCATATTTATAGAACTCATGGAGTATATCATAATTCAAAATTAATCGTGAGATATCTGAATTTGATAAAGATATAAAGATATTCAAGGATAACCTTTTATTAATTTTGAAAATATGAATCTCAAAATATATTCAAGATTGATCTTTATTAATCTTGAAATTCAAATTCCAAAAGATATTCAAGATTAATCTTTATTAATATTGAAATTTGAATTCCAAAAGATATTCAAGATTAATCTTGAAAATTTGAATTTCAAAAAGGATATTTAAGACTAATCTTTATTAATCATGAAATTTGAAATTCAAAAGATATTCAAAATTATTCTTCATTAATCTTGAAATTCGAAATTTAAAATTCAAAACATGAAATTCAAATTTTGCAATTCTAATTTGGATTAATCTAATTTGATCAAATCATATCCATATAATTAATCCAAATAATGAGCCAACAAATTTAAATTATCTTTATAAATTAAATCTGAATATTAATGTTAGTTATTTAATTTATCAAATAAATGAAATATTGAAACTAACATAAAATATTGTTGTCATTTCGAACTTATATATGTGCATATATAAAATTCGAATAAACCTTACAATTTAAGCTCATGTTGGGCTATTCTTGCATGCGACCCTGTAGATCTATATGAAGTTGGCAGTAGGCTAAACAAAATACTAACCCACAAGTCGCAAGTGGCCTCTAGCAAGACGTTGTGACTACCTAAATCACATGGGGATCGTTAACACAATACAACCTTTCATGCAACCACATCAGGTCCCTTTTGTCACACGATATCTCGGTCAAGGATGAGGCATAGATGACGTCATCATCCTATTCCTAACCATTACTTTCTCGATCCCTGAGTAGTCTGATCTTAGAAACGAAAACTCCTTTTTCGTTACAATATAGCTATACATTCCTCACACTGACTCATCGAGGGGTCCAGTAATATCTCTCAATTAATGCGGGGACAAATCCCATCTTAATTACTCACATTCCTCCACATGAAAGATCCTTAAGCTCGATCATAGCCTTTGTCATCACACGATCAAAGATGACTTTTGACTAAGTTAAAACTTAACGACTCTCATGTAGGAATCCATGATGATCTCAGGTCAAAGGGTGTGGTAACGTGATTACATATGAGATAAGCTAATAACTTCATCCATGCAGCTTTCTCATAGCGGGTCGGTCCAGCACCTTGTACTCTTACAAGTACCTATAACTTTAACTCGTATCTCTATACCTTATCAAAGTCATACCGATCTTACTTTATCTTTGCTCCCCCATATACAACCGTTTAGGGACATTTAGGACAATCTTCATAATTTCCCAATAGATGCAATTATCATAACAAATATGCAAAAGTTATGATAATTAAATGAAGAAAATACTTTAAAATAAATAATGTCTAAGATATAATGATTGGCCCCCAGAGTACAATTTCTAACACCTTCCCACTTGCACAAGGTACAATCATTAATTTGTCTAATTCCTATTGTCCTAACATGACCCTCATGTTTCGCTTGTGCAAGCGGTTTGGTAAGAGGATAAGCAACATTATCTTCTCCAAGTATTTTACATATTTTGATATCATCTCTATCATTATTTTCTATGATAAGGTGAAATCGCCTGAGTATATGCTTGATCCTTTGGTGTGACCTAGGCTCCTTTGCTTGTGCAATAGCACAACTATTGTCACAGAACAAATTTATTGGATTTGAGATGGTAAGGACCACCCCTAGTTCAATAATGAACTTTCTGATCCAAACGGCATCTTTAGCTGCATCCGATGCTACTATATATTCAACGTTTGTTACAGAATCTGCTTATAGCTCTTCTTACTTACCATGCTAAATTAAATAGGAATGTGTATCCAGATTGCGATCTAAGATTATATTGGTCAGTTTGGAAACTCATATCTGTGTAATCAGTTACACAGATTTCATCATCTAAACCACCATAGACCAAGAATAAGTCCTTAGTCCTTCTCAAGTACTTCTAGATATTTTTAACAGCAGTCCAGTAACCATAATTAGGATCTTGATGGTATCTTCTGGGCATACTTAAGGTAAATGAGACATCCATTCGAATACATAACATGGCATACATGATCCGGTGTTTTAAAAATTAAGTCCTTAGCCGAGGCATATGGAATGTTACTCATGCAATCTCTTTGATCCGGTGTTTTAGTATAAAGACCCTTAGTGAGAATGATGCCATAAGACGTGGGTATGTATCCTCTCTTTGAATACTGCATACTAATCTATGCAGTATTCTATCTATTTATGTACTGTGACTTAAGCCTATAAGCCTCTTGGATCCATTTCTATAGATTCTGATCCCTCGGATGTAAATGGCTACGTCCAAGTCTTTCATTGAAAAGGACTTTTCTAACCAAGACTTGACACTCTACAAGATAAGAATGTCATTCCCAATGAGTAAGATGCCTTCTGAGTAAAGCACTAGAAATACAACTATGCTCCCACTGACCTTCTTGTAAACATAAGGTTCATCCATATTTTGAATGAATTCAAACTCTTTCACGACTTCATCAAAATGATGATTCCAACTCCGTGATGCTTGCTTCAATCAATAAATGGATCGTTGAAGCTTGCATATTTTACAAGAATCCTCTAGACGCACAAAACCTTCAGGTTGTGTCATGTACACATCCTCAAGTAACTTTCCATTAATGACGGTTGTTTTAATGTCCATATACCATATTTCATAATCATAATATGCTGCAATGGCAAGAAGAATTCTAATTGACTTGACTATCGCAACTGGGAAAGGTTTAATCATAGTCTACACCATGAGTTTGAGTGAATCCTTTTGCAACCAATAGTTCATTTACTTTACCATTCATGTCGGTTTTCTCTTTAAAAACCCATTTGCACCTAATGGTTTTTACACCTTCAGGTGGGTCAACCAAGGTCTATACCTGATTGTCATACATGGATTGCATTTCAAACTTCATGGCATTCAGCCATTTGTTAGAGTTTGATCATATTATGGCCTCTTGATAAGAGGTCGCTCATTGTGTTCAATGAGCAAAACATCATGACTTTCAGTAACCAGAAATCCATATCTCTGAGGCTATTATTGTGTCCTATCAGATCTTCGTAGCCCTTGTGTTACTTAAGGAAGCACAACAACATCTTGTAAGTTTTCTCTTGTTTCCATCTATGGTGTCTTGAGATTCTCAAACTTCTTCAAGGTGCAATTTGCTCCCACTGGTTCTTTTAGAGATGAATTCTCTTTCTAGAAAGACATCATTTTGAACAACAAACACTTTATGTTCGGTGGGATTATAGACATAGTATCCCTTCGTTTCCTTGAGATACCCCATAAAAATGCATTTGGAAGATCCGTTTGATAATTTATTGAAGGCATGCTATTTAACATAGACATCATATTCCCAAATCTTGAGAAAAGACAAGTTAGGTTTCTTCCCAATCCATATCTCATATGGTGTCTTTTTTACCTTAAATGGAACTCGATTCAGTGTGAATGCAGCTATATCCAGTGCATGGGCCCAAAAGGAAGGTGGAAAGATCTGTTTGACTCATCATAAATCAAATCATATCCAATAGAATTCGATTTCTCCTTTCAAAAACTTCATTCCATCGTAGTGTTCCTGGAGAAGTGAATTATGAGATTATCCCACATCTCCTAAGATGGTCAATGAACTCTTGACTCAAATATTCACCTCCTCGATCGGATCGAAGTATTTTAATTGTCTTGCCAAGTTGGTTTTGTACATCATTTTAGAATATTTTGAACATTTCAAAAGATTCATATTTATGTTTCATTAGGTAGACATAACCATACCTACTGAAATCATTTATAAAGGTCATGAAGTACATACAACTTCCTCTGGCAGGTATATTTAGTAGTCCACATACATCTATATGTATAAGGCCCAATAAATCTGTTGCCCTTTCACTATGCCCAGTAAAATGTGCCTTAATCATCTTTCCCAATAAACAAGATTCATATGTGTCAATTGATTGAAAATCAAACGAACTAAGAAATCCATTTTGATAGAAACTAGAAATGTGTTTCTCATTTTTATGGCATAAATGGCAATGCCATAAATAGATTGAATTCAAATCGTTTGATTTAATCCTTTTAATAGTTATGTTATAGATATTTCCATTATTAGGATGTTCTATTGGGAAGAACTAATTTATAAGTGCCTAAGGCTAAAGTAGCAACTTTTGCTCTATTACCAATGCGTAGGTCCACTTCGCCCTTCTTCAGTTTTCTACTATCATTGAGATCCTGTGCATTGGTACAGATGTAAGAACCACATACAGTATCTAATACCCATGTAGAGGAAGTAGAAAAATGAATGTCTATAACATAAATACCAAAAGAGATAGCCTCACTATCCTTCATTTTCTTTTCAGATCTTTAAGGTGGAGTTTACAATTCCTCTTCCAATGACAAGATTAATTGCACAAGAAGCACACTCCTTGTAATATTCCTTGCTTTACCTCATTATCTTTATATTATGTCATTATTGAATCACTTTTAGCCTCACATAGCTCAAATTGACCAAAGAACTGGGATTGAAAAATTTTGTGCGAGTTACTATTCATTTGATCAAAATTCCAGTTTTCTAGCCCAAATTTGAAAATTCATAACTAATTCTAAAAAAATCAAAATTGAGTGGTTCCAATTTCTATATGAAGCTTATAACCTTATCTACAGGGGAAAAATACTCATTGGTTGAAAAACTTGCCCAATCAATACAATTTATTACGTAAAGTTGCACTATTCATATGGTCATTTTTCATTTTTCCAAGTTTTTCTCTTAAGTTTGGAAAACCATAAAATCTTGTAAAAATGTCCAGTGATTTTAGACTACCATATGAACTATTTTTCTAGAAAATTATAGCTCAAATAGACTTAGTTTGCTATTTTTCTTCACAGCTCAAATATTGGGAACTTTTAAGGATGATAGTCCCTTTATATGAAAACTTTACCATTTCCAAATTTTTCCCAAAGCATGCTCTTGTCTAACTTATTTGCAACTAGTCATGCATGCTTTCATATATATTTACCTACTCATCATGTAGAGATTTAGGTTTACATTAACTACAAGGACACTTAAACATGAAATTCAACAATATTACATGACTTGGCAAACAAAGTGCAACATAATGCTTCCTTTAATCCTCATTCATCTTGCCCTTACCCTTGCTTGAGCTTGCACTTAGGAATGGTTAGCTGGAGAGAGTGAGATCACATTGAAATCCCAATAGCAAAACACACTAACACAAGTATAAATGTGCATGATAAAGTTTACAAATGAGTATATGATTAAGGTGATATGAAATGTGCGCATAAATAATGACATGCATATGGCCATAGCATTCACAATCACACATTCATACACTTATCAACACAACTTTTCAACATCAAGTCATGCACCATTCACAAACTATTTTCATTACAACATTACATTGAGTTAGAAGTTTTGCTACCTTTGTTCTCTAACTTGTTCTTGATTTTGAAACTCTCTTCTTTAACCTTCCAAGAGTGCTCTTTGATGGTTCACTTTCCTATACATAATATAACATCATAACCATCAATTTCAAGCCACTATCAAGCCATGAAAACCATAAAAACACAATAAATCTCCTCTTGAACTCTTTAAACCCTAGAACTTGCAAACTTATCTAAATGATTTCCAATGCTTTCCAAAACTTTTTCTCACTTCCACCCTACACAATTTTTCATTCTAAAGCTAATGGAACTATCAAAATTATGAAAATCACACTCCTCCTACTAGTTCCAGGTCTGGCCGAAAATCAACATCAAGAGGAACAAAGTGATTTTCAAACTTCCTTCACATGTAAGAGCTTATTCTTAATCCTAAAACACTTCTCATGCATTATTTAACTCAAAAACACCTCTTCCTCATCAAATCACAATTTGGACAGCACCTCCCCTTAATCTTCAACATTCCAAAAATTACAAACAACAAACCAAAGCAATATATACATCAATCAACTCCTTATCATACAAGGATTGATTTACAACCAATCTTTTTCTCTAAATCCCTCACTTTCTCATTTTCACTCTCAAGAACCCTAACTTTTCAGCACCAAAAAGAGAGCCTTAATAAAAAAAATCTAATCAATTAGAAGTGTAGAGAGGTTGCAAGGATTAAGAAGAGGTATAGGATTGCATGGAAGAGCTTTTTACCTTTGTATTTTGTGAAGCTTTTCTCTCCTCTTGCTGCAGAAAAATGGCATCTTCTCTTCCCTCTCCAAGATGAAAAAAGTTGGCTAAATTAAGGAGGAGGAGAGGAGAATTTGCCAATTAATTAATAGGTCATTTTAAGATCAATGGCTAAGATTTGATCTTACAATTAATGAATTGATCCAAGGGTCACAATTCCTCCACTACACCACACACGTAGTCGCTTCTAATTGGTTGATCATAAAGTAGTGTAACTAGTAGTTAGGGACTTGGTTAGTTGATCCGATATAACTTATACCGGTAAAATAACTTTGCTCCGGTAAATTTTCCACTTGTTTAGGACATTTATTTCTCTCTTTTAATCTCCAAATATGCCTATAACAAGTGGCAAAATAATCATCTCAATAATATACTTGGAAACTTTAAGTTTCCATAGAGTTACTTTAGACGATTTCGACACTGATAAAACGGCTTACCCCTAAGTAACTGGGTTTTTTGACACCAAAAATTCCTAGAATTTTCACTAATATTCTTATCTTTTTCCTTTCCTCAAATTGCTTCCTGGAATGCCTTTAAATAATTTTTAAAGAAAACCCAATTTCCAGGGTTTTTACGGGTATTTTCCTTCCGATCCAAAAAATCACATTTCACGTATTCTGAGCTATAGTTTTATTAAATACTAGAAATTTCACACTATTTTTCCATACCTTGAACTCATATGTTTAAGGCCTCTAGATACTTTAAATAATTACTTTTTGGCTAATTGTAAATTTCAAAAATTAACTGATCTTTAAAATTCTGACAACAATCTAGGCTGAATTTGGAAAAACTGACACCCGTCATTTTGATCCGTGAATTTTTCTCTACCTTTTGGGCCTCTATAAATTTTTCTAATATCTTGGTCAATTTTGACTTTTGACTTTGGTCATATGACCAAAATACCCTTACACTTTCTCTTATTTACCATAATACCCTTACTTTTCTTTCAAAATTCTATTCTTACCCTTCCTTTATAAAATTCCATTTTCACCTTTTCCTATAATGACATTTGGGTCCTTCCCAAAAGGTCTCCCATCTTGTCATTTCTCTAAGCCAAGCACGCTTAACTGTGAAGTTCTTACGAAATGCGGTGTATTATGCCTAGACTGACTATGATCTTTCTTATCCATTAACTTCCTCTTTTCTGTACCACCTATCTCTGGGATTTAACTCAACTCATAAATACTTGGTTAGCCTTTATTTAAATTAACAGTAAAAGCATGGATATTACATTCCTTCCTTTGGAGGCTTTGCCTTCATAGGCGGGGCTTAGTTTTATTTGGCCATTTGGTCTTACCATCTAAGTCATTACCCTTTCTTTTTCCGTTGCCTTTTCCTGAAACATTTCCTTAAGATGTACAATCTTCTCATAAGCCTCCATTTGTTCTAGATCTTTTGGATCTCTAGAGCAAGCATCAAGCATCCTACATCTATAGAGTCATCCTTATGCTTCGAGTAAGCATCTCTCTGAGCTCTGGGAGCATTGGCTGCAGCTCGTCAAGAATGGGTTAATCTAGGACACAAGCCTTTCTTTCATACTTCAGAACAATTCTCAAGTTCCTGAACTAGTCAAGAAAGTTTGTTCCATTAAATTTGTCCTTTTCAAAGACTGATCACAGTGATAGTGTAACGGTGTTATTGGTTGACATGATTTTATAATTTCAAAATACATAAAGCATATCAGTAATCTCTCACTAAATTAATAACCCTCAATATAATTAGTGGGTTAAGACCCATATTTCACTTAAATTTAACTCCGCTTTGACAAGACATTAAATCTAAGTTATTTAAGTAAGTAACCCTTTACCAATTACATCATATGTAACTCTTAGGTTTTATGGGATGTTCTTGCGTGCGACCCTGTAAGCCCATATGAAGTTGGCAGTGGGCTAAAATCACATGGGGATCGTTAACATGACATAACCTTTCATGCAACCACATCAAGTCCCTTTTGTCACATAATATCCCGGTCAATGATGAAGCATGGATGACATCATCCTTCTATTCCTGACCATTACTTTCTCGATCCCTGAGTAGTCTGATCTCATAAACGAAAACTCCTTTTTCGTTATAGTATGGCCATATATTTCTTAGACTGACTCATCGAGGGCCCCAGTAATATCTCTCAATTAATGCGAGGGATAAATCCCATCTTAATTACTCACATTCCTCCACATGAAAGATCCCTAAGCCCGATCATAGCCTTTATCATCACACGGTCAAATGTGACTTTTGACTAAGTCAAAACTCAACAACTCTCATGTAGGAATCTATGATGATCTCAGGTCAAAGGGTGTGGTGATGTGATTACATATGAGATAAGCTAATGACTTCATCCATGCAGCTTTCTCATGGCGGGTCGGTCCAGCATCTTGTACTCTTACAAATGCCTATAACTTTGACTGGTATCTCTATACCTTATCAAAGTCATACTGATCTTACTTTATCTTTGCTCCCGTATAGACAACCGACCAGGAATATTTAGGACAATCTTCACAATTTGCTCATGGATGCAATTATCCTAACAAATATGCAAAAGCTATGATAATTAAACGGAGAAAATATATTAAAATAAATAATGTCTAAGGTACAATGATTGACCCCTAGAGCACAATGTTCAACACAAATAATGAGGATAAGGTGAGATATTTCAAAATACTTAGAGAAGTCTCCTCTTATTCTTCAAAGTTCTCTTTTCCAAAATCCTTTTCAACAAAAAAAACAATTGAAAACCGAATATGATTTCAATAAAATCATAAAAAGATTTCAAAAACCAAAACCAGTCACTATTTTAGACCTTCAAAAGGAAATTAATGGCTTAAAGAAGTGGTAAGAGATCTAAAAAATATTCAAGAGCTACATTCTCTTTTTATAAGCCAAGTCCAAATGAGTAATGAAGAAATTTCTGAGAAATGAAAGGAAAAGGTTGAAGATGTCAATCAAGATGTCCCTGAACCTTTCTTAAACCTTGTATCAAAATTTTGTACCCGATGGATTACAATCCAAGTGATTGGGGACAAGATCTTTGGAAAATTAAAAATTTTTTCTAACCTTTTAATCCTAGAGGATATAATTATTGGGATTATATTGATGTCTGGTATTGTACCTTTTGGTATAAAAACCAAAAATTTTGGCTATAATGGTTATTCATGTTCAAGATTGGCTTCAAATATCAATTTCCATAGTGATTCAGGGCTTGTTCGGAAACTCTTTTCAGAATAGCTTTTACAGATTTTAAGATAAAACCTCGGTTTTGGAGAATAGATTTTGGAAAATAGCTTTTGCAGATTTCGAGGCAAAACTTAGGTTTTGAAAAGTGATTTATGTTTGGAAAGTTATTAGCTTTTACGTATTCCGAGGTAAAAAAGTGGGTAGGAAAGATGAAAAAGAAAGAATGAAAAGTAGAAAAGAGGAAATAGAAAAAAGAAAAAAATATGAAAGAGAAAAGAGAAAGAAAGTAAAAAGTAGGAAAGAGTAGCACTGGTAAAACGGGCTCAACCCGCCAACCCGCAGGCTGAGGCGGGTTCGGGCCACCTTTCAGAAAACGGGCTCAGGTTAAGACGGGCTGGCCCGCCAGCCCTTTTTTTGTTTTTTATTTTTTTAAAAAATAAACCTTTTATATTTATTTGTAGGAAGAAGATAAGGTTGCAATAACTTTAAATATTGTTTTAAACCTTATTATTTCATCTTAAATACATACTTACTTTAGAGATTGTTGATTATGTATTATGTTTTTGTATTTTAAAATATTATTGATTATATTTTTCAGAGATATATTGTATTTTTCTTCCGAAAAATCAAATGGGCTTGATAAATTTTATGTAAAAAAATTTTATTTTTTTTAAAAATCAGAAAAATTAAAAAAATTAAATTAAAAAAGGAAAAAAGTGGCGGGCCCGGGCTGCCTCGGGCTGATACGGGCTGGCCAGCCCGTTTCTCAGCTCTACCACCAAAACCAAACTGGCCTCGTATAGACAAAGTGTGATGTGGGGTCCATCATTGTGTGAACCGTAAAGTTTGAAAACCTGTGTATCACCTCATTACCAACATGGTTGAGTACAGTTGGTGTTATTAATCCTTTATAACATAATGAATTAATGTTTAAATTTTTGTTAAGAGATATATTAACATTAACTACTTAAAATACAATGAATATAATTGATTTAAAGAGAAGATTACTTGTATGCTTAGCAAAAACAATATCGCATAACTAGTGCCATTTTATATTTTCCAGTGAATCTTCTTAATAAATTTACCATCTCACATATTATCATAAGCAACTTTCCTATTGTTCTTATGAGGAGAACTTCTTGTAAAATTCTCTATTGCAAGATTCATCGGCAAAGGTGTCTTGAAATTTATTTAATGCTCTCGGTGAAACATGTTTGCAGCAAATGCAACTCTTATTTAGCTGTGTGTAAACCATTATCAACTATATGTAAAATGGAAGATATTTGGCCAAAGAATGCTAATCTAGTTGGTAAAGATTCGGCTCATAACACATAATATCAGGAATTCAAAACTCGCTCTCGATACTAAGACTTTCATCCAATAACTAATGTCCTCCAAACAACCTTCACCAATGAGTTTTATACTCTGATGGCAGTGACAACATCAAAAAGGCTGAAAATAATGAAAAGCAACGAACAACAAAGTACTCGGCCCAAAATATTGGGCTTTGAGACTACCTCAAATAGGCCCAACTTTGCGTTTGGGCATGCAATGGACCTCCACGTGACATTGATCTTATTCACTCTCCTTACCAAAAAGCAAAAAGACAAAAAAAAAAAAAGTAAATCTGATGGAGACTAGTGTTCGTGTTCTCTCGCCTAGCCGAGGCCAATTTCAACTTCAAATAACGGCCACGTCCTTTGAAAATTAACCACGAGTTGAGGAACTACTAAGTACTTAACCCTCACAATTACCCAAGTTAACCCCATGAAGATAAGCACAAAAATATTTTAATTAAGGAAATTAATAAAGGTTTAATTACTTTCTCACCCTTTTGTTATACCTAATTTCATCATCATCCCACTGGAACAAGTCCTTGTAATTTCTATCTATCAACAACTACTCACAATCTCACACCAACCTTACAAATCATGAGAAATTTTCCCTTCAATATGCCTCTCAAGAACTATCCTCATCATTATTTTTGAGCCATTGATGATATCCCTAAAACGCCATTACATGAATTGTCTAGGGTTAGAATCTGAGCCCTAATTTCACTAGTGGAAGAAAAGGATTAAGTAGTAACCGCCTATAAGCCGTAACACCGAGGAGGTGACCGGGAAATGGAGGTAAAATATTACTTCCTCCTGCATCCCGTTTCTCGTTCTCTATTTCCAAGTGTGTGATTATATCTCCATACATCAGATTGTGAACTCCCCTTCTTCTCTTTTATACATTGTGGCTTCTCTTTTGTATTCTGTTTCTCCTCAGAAATTTTGGGAGAAAAATTTGAAGTGAGAAGCTTTGTTTCACGATTTTTGTATTCGCTCTATCACAGATTGTTGTTGACTTTTAAGATTTGCACAGACCTCTGCCATACACATAGACAGAGCTTCTGTTTTTGTTCTCTTTGTTGTTTTATTCATATACATAATGGAAAAGGAAGAGCTTTTTGTTCAGGACTCTGCAGTTCGGGAACTACACGATCACTTTGTAATTTCCGGTTTCCTTGTTTTTAATTATGTTTATGCTTTAAATTATGCTGACTTTGCTTTACATTGAAGTAATCCAAAATTTGC
>JANTPZ010138043.1:669-11638 GCA_025593235.1 Vachellia pachyceras
CTGTTCCAGATAAAACATTCCAGTTTTCCAGCAACAGAGTCTAAACTTGGAAAAATCATAACTTTCAGTGTACACATCCAAATAAGGTGTTCTATGACTCATTTTAAAGCTTGAGATGTGTACTAAATGATCCTAAAATTTCATGGGCAGAACATATCATTTGGTCTGGTTAAGGTCAACCCGAAAATTACTGTTCCAGAATGAAAATTCCAGTTTCAGTTTAAATATTCCCAGACTTCCAGATTCCTTTACAAGCATCTAAAAATTGTGGGTCCACTTTTATCCTACACAATTTTGCATTCTAAATCCAATGGAAGCATCAAAACATTCAAAATCATACTCTTTCTCTTCATTACTGTAGCTGCACGAAATCTGCCCGCATGAGAGGAAATGGAATTTTGCAAGATTTCATTGCACAAATATGCATAATTCCATTCCTACCCCATTCTCCAATAATCACATAACATAAACACATGAATACTCATGTATAATCAATTTCGTTCTGCAGCCAAAAGTAGGGTTTCATGCCAAAAATTCACTACAAGCTCAAATCAACCCAAACTTACTGGCAACATGTGGTAAATCATGCATAGAGTTGATCTAGAGCATCTAATACTTGTAATTCTTGTTTTCTCTCACTAGAACCTCCAAGTTTCATCTTTATCACAGTTCACTCAACCATTTTCCAAGAAATCTAAACCAATTAAATGGTAGAGAAGAGGTTCTAGATGAGTTTTATAAGAAGAAATCAAGCTTAAACCAAATTTACCTTGAGATTTTGGCTTGAATTCTTCCTCCTTGCTCCACCGCCATTCTCTCCTTCTCTTCTCTGGTTTTGGCACGAAATGAGGCGGAAGAATGGCTGGAATCCTTTTTAAAAATCTGACCAAAAATTGAAATTCCAAAAATGCCCTTACTTTGATATTTTTGGCTACCGAAAATGCTTTTTGGAAATTTTCTGATCATTAAGGCCATTTCAATACCTCAAAAATTCCCATAATTCATAAGCTCATTAGGGTATTTTTCTTTCCTTAAAAATTATTCCGGAAATGCCCTTACTAAATTTTCTTCCGAAAATCCAAATTCGGCGATTTTCGGTCTTTCGTATCACCATTCCGACAAAATGTTTCTAACTTCCTTATGGAAACAATTTTATAAATTAGGGCACTCCAAATACTATTTTTAGTCACTTTAACATTACATTTATGAGGCCTTTGGACAATTTAAATAATAATATTTGGCTAAAACTCATGAAAAGAGAGAGTGCCTCACCACAACAAGAAGAAGAAGAAGAAAGAAGAAATCTAGAGCAAAGGGCAACAAATAAAAACAAAGAAAGAAGCAAGCATGGCTCAACCTCGTCAAAAGGTAAGGAGGTAAACATTCATGAACTACCTTTTCCAAATTCATACTTGATGAATAGAAAACTTGCTGAAAAGGATAGTGAAAAGGAGGTTTTTGATTTGTTTAGCAAAGTAGAGGTGAATATACCATTGTTTGACTTAGTCAAAAAGGTTCCTAAATACGCTAAATATCTCAAGGACTTGTGCATCAATAAAAGAAAATTTAAACCTAATGAAAGAGTCCAAGTGAGCTCAAATGTTTCAGTATTGTTTAAACCCAACTTCCTGTGAAATGTCAAGACCCAGAATCTTTCACCATCCCTTGCACTATAGGAAAGATAACCATAGGGGAGCGTTGTTAGATCTAGGGGCTACTATTAATGTGATGCCAAAGTCCGTTTATTAAGCCTTAGGGGTCAAGAACTTGAAACCTACATCTGTGGTACTCCAACTAGCTGATAGATCGATGAGGTATCCAAATGGGATAGTTGAGGATATTCTTGTAAAGGTGAAGGACTTGGTTTTTCCTGTTGACTTTTATGTGCTTGATATGTCTAAAGAATCCATTAATGAATCGACGTTGATTTTAGGAAGACCCTTCTTGAGGACAGCTAATACTATGATTAGCATGAAAGAAGGAAGCATATCAATGGAAGTAGGAGAAAATATGATCAATTTTAATATTTATGAGGCTATGAAACATCCTTAAGAGGATTATTCACTGTTAAGTGTTAATGCCCTTGATGATGTGGTAGATGATGCATGTGCTGAACTCGAAATGGAAAATGAACTAACATGTTCACATCATGGCTCATGTGCACTATTTAATGATAACAATCTGAAAATTCCTCATTGAAACCTCCCGATTCACCATTGTGCTCTTGTGAAATCATTGAAAAATGCACCCATATTGCATCAGTTGAAAGCACACTTTCAATGCCATACACATTTTGAGAAATCAACCAACAAGTGCATGCATGCCTTTCCCCATATAAACAGTGATGACACATCTGGGAGAGGTATTTTGATTGATTTTCCAGAACATTTAAGAAGAGCATCACCTGAACCGGCTGAACCTGTTCATGCATTATGTGGAAAATTAAAGGAAGAGCATGGGGACACCGACGAAACTCGTAAACCACCATGATTATCAGGTTGTTCCTTTTCCTTCCTTAATCATTTGCTTTGAGCTTTCAATGAATATGTTGTGAATACGAATGATTCAAGTGTGGAGGAGGAACATGGCCAGTAGTGGTAGTTTAGTCTCTATATGTAGTGTAGGATAGTTTTGAATTCAATAAACTTCCCTGAAATTGTGATTGGTTTGTCTCTAAGAGGATTGATGTTGAAGAGAGTTCTGCTTGAAAGGTTAAAATGTGCATATTGTTTGGTTGAAGTTTTAGGCTTGAATGCTGGCTGTTGCTGTGTGTTTTGTGTTTCCATCTCTGTGATTTTCTCTCTCTGTGATGTTTCGCCGTAACTAAAATCTATTTTAGCCACGACCAACTCTGTTGATAGAATCATGTGAGCTCTCGGGAAGAATTCGCCAGCCGTGGCCAATTTTGTGACTGTTCATATTTTCGCCGCGACCAAACTATGGTTCACCAAGGTGAAAATCGCAACTCTTTGCCTTCGCTATGCCCTTTTTCAAGCCATTTCCCTCAATTCCTTCCATTTCACATTACCATTTCGCCATCGCTGTCATTGCTCTTTCCTCCCGTCGCCGTGTACTTCAACGTTGGCCATCTCAATTCTCACATTCCTCCATTACTCTTCATGCCTTTCATCTACAGTAAGCATTCCATCTTTCTTGTTCCATTCCATTGTGTATTGCTTCATTGTTTCATTTTTTTCGCTTTGTGTTCATTGCTGAAATTGCCTATTTTGCTATTTTCGCCGCGACGAAAAAGATGATTCGCCGTGACTAAATTATTATTTTTAGCCGTGACGAACCATTAATTTTCACCGCAGCCAACGATATCAGAGTTGATTTTCACTTGTGTTAATTCTGTTTTTGTGCTTTCTGTTTCATTGTTGTTAGTCTAGCTAGTAGCCATACCTAGAACCAAGAAACCAAACATAGTAGACCCCCTAGCCCTGAACCTGAACCTTCCCAATCTTTTGAGGAAATTTTAGAGTTAACTGAGAAGCGTCCTTTGGTTAAGGAACACTCATTCCCTATGATCCCTGTTGACCATCATTTTGTCGACAGGATTACTCAGTCTGGCCTTACTGGCTTTGTCCGCATGCGTACCCAGGGTAACCTTACTTTTGTCCAGCACTTCTACATGAAATGTCGACATGAGACTAGTCTGTTTATTGATTGCTGAGGAATTGTACTTCCTCAGGGCATTACCCTCCATACCATTGGTGCCCATCTCTCGTTACCCATAGCTGAGCGTGATCACTATGTTCAGTTTATGAGTAACTATCCTACGGACGAGATCGTAACGACCCTGTGTTTGCTCGGTATGGGTTGGCATGTGCCTCGTAGGTCGGAGATGTACATTCACAGATCCAAATGCCACCCTGAAACTAAACCTTTCATCCACCTAGTTTGCAGCAACATTCTACCCACGAGCCACCTAGCGAACCTAACGAAGAAGCATGCTCTCTGTATTTACATGTTAATGCAGGGAATCTGTTACGACATTTCCACCCTCATTTACTCTACCCTTCGTGAGGCCGTACTCACATCAAAGACCATGAAGGCCATCATCTTTCCTCACCTCATATCCGACATGTTCGTTAGGTTGCATATCCTGAAGTACCCTGATGACCATCTATTTGCCCCTGCCCCTGTGTTTGCATATGATAGGATCCGTAGAGCTCCCGCACCCCAGCCTGAGCCATACTTAGACATTGATGATCTACTGGGTAAGGAGGAGGAGGTTCCAGGACTCAGCCTACAAAGAAGAGGAAGACCACATCTGCCACATCCCGTAGACAGGATGAGGCTCAGTCATCTGCTCCACCATAGCCATCCTCTGCTCCATCATTCGCTCAGGTAGCCCTGCAAACTTACATGGAGACTGAGTTCAGAAGAATGAGTGACAACTTCATATCTCACTTTACGGGTCAGACTCATCAGTACATGGACACACTTCTTAGGGCTGTGAATGATCATTTCACAGGAAAGACCCTGGAGACAGCTGTTACATCTTTATCTCTGGACCTCATAAAGTTTAAGGATTTTCTCTTGGAGAAATTTGAGGGTTTACAGGGGTCTGTGGCTGGCTTGGATAGCAGAGTCTCTGGATTGGACAGCAGGGTCTCTTCCATTGAGCAGTTTATTAGAGAGTCTCAGGCATCTTCATCTGGTGCTGCTCCTCCTCCACCTCCATCACAGTCACCTGAGGATCCTCCCACTGATGCTGTGCTGGCTATGATTGATTTCTCTTCTTCCATCCTAAACCAGAGCCTCAGCCTATACCTGCATCCCTCATCTAATCCTATTGATCCCATTCCCATTCCAGAGCCCTCATCTGATCCTACTCCTTCCTCTCCCTCTTCACCCATTGTTTGATTACTGTCAAAAAGGGGGAGAAAGAAAATTAGATATGCTTTCATGTTATTATGTGCTCTGTTATTATGTTTTGAGTTTTATGTATTGACTCTTATGAATTATGACTTATGAATGATATTATGATTTTAGGACTCTTATTTGTTTATGTTTCTATGAATTCATGATTCCTCTCTGTTTTCATGTGTTGGCAATTTAAGCTAATAATTCCATTCTAATTTTATAAATTTTTTTCATCATCGAAAAGGGGGAGAATGTTGATGCCTTATTTTGATGATAACAAAATGATTTCAAGGATTATAAAGCTTAAATTGTTGATGATTAAGTGTTCTTAGTGAAACACTCAAGTTCTGTCAAGTTTGTATGGAAGTATTGAGGAATACTCGAGTTCTATGTTTTAATACTCAACTATCAATGTTTTTCATGAGTTAAAAATCAATAATTTCAGGCAACACTTGAGTTTTTGTTGAAAAAGTTGAGGATACTCGAGTTCTTGATTTCAATACTCGAGTATTGCAAGTTAAAAATGTTTCTGTAATCCAACATTCTAAGTGAAAACTCAAGTATTGAGATGAAGTGTTACAAACACTCAAGTGATGATCTTATTGGTGTTAAAATATGTTATGGTTGAATACTTTCATGAGAAACACGAGTATTGGTGTTGAAGTATTGGAAACACCCAAGTATTGTGTTGCAATACTCGAGTATCGGGTTTTTTTTCAAAAGAATACTCAGTACTTGAAGCATAACACTCGAGTTACAAATGGAATTATTGACAACACTTGAGTATTGAGGTTGAATACTCGAGTAATGAGTCAAAATACTTAAACTTGAAATGGAACACTCATGTTGTGGAAGAAATATTGACAATACTCAAGTGCTTGTTCTCAACACTCGAGTATTGGGCAAAAGTTTTCAAGTGAAAGGCAACACTTCAAGCACAACATTCAAGTATTAGATGAAAGTGTTGACAACACTCAAGTATTGACTTCTGAATACTCGAGTATCGAGCTCCATTTTCTCAAAAACATAACACTTCCATCTAAACACTCGAGTAATGGCATAAAAGTGACAATAAGTATTATGTTTTCAACACTCGAGTATTGTGATATTTCAAATGATTTCACTTCAAGTTTTCTTCTGAACACTCAAGTATCAACTGAAAGTATTCCTAACACTCGAGCATAATAATTTCAACACTCAAGTATTCACACTAAATTTCAAAATCTTTTGCAATACTCTCAGATAACACTCGAGCAACTTCAAAAGTGTTTGTAAAACTCGAGAATTGACAGAAAACACTCGAGTATCATTTCATAAAATTCAAAATAATTGATTAACACTCGGGTATTATGATCAAGCACTCGAGTATTGTTTCTCAATGGCTACTTTCTCTCTCTGATAGATTTTCACCTGCTTTGCATCTTTCTTTATTCGTGTTTAACAACGTTTGAACTTCACCTGCCCTCATAAATGCAGAAGTCCAGGATCATAGAAAGAGGAAAATGCTGTACTCACAGGCAGATTGCATAATTCAAGCCTTCGTCATTCACGCTACTTAGAAGCATTTATTATAGTATTAATGGCGAGGACAAAGATTTGGTTGATGAGGGTAACGGATAATAAACTCTATCTAACGGCAACTTCATTTCTCTCATCTATAAAAGCTCCAAGCATTCATTACAGAAACAACAATCATCTTTACGAGTATTTAAGACATTCACCTGTCTCTATGTGATTTATTAAAATCATATTCTGAACTTCATTGATTGCTATCAACTCTTTGTGAGAATTTTCCTTGAGCAATATCTTCTAAAAATCTGTGAGATAATTCAAGGTTGGGGCCTTGAATTTATTGGGTTGTAATTTGGTCAGAAAATAAAAACAGAGAGTGTGAGACTCTGTTTCATTATGTATTGTAAGGGGGAGTGTGAATCTCCATTGTAAAGGCTGGTGTGCTTGATTTATTGGTGATTAGTGGATTACAAAGCTCAGAGGTGCTCTGAGGACTGGACGTAGGTCAGAAGGATCGAACCAGGATAAATTCCCTTGTTCATCTTTCCTTTAATCTCTCGGTGTCATTGCTCTCATTTTGATTTTAATCTTGAAATTTTTAATCTGACCAATCCACCCCCTCTTGGTCTTATCCTGCACTAACACTTCTTTCAATAACTTCACAATCTTTGTAAAAGAGCACCATCATTGCCATAAAGTATTTCAAGGTGTTAGAACATTCTCATAATAACTAAAAACATACTAGATTTATGAGCTCTCTACAATTGAGACAAAAAGCAGCTAAAGAATCAGTCCCTCTCACCATTCCTTTGTCTTTCTATATAGAGATCCAAGATTAATGATGGGAAAAGAATGCTTTCAGAATAGATAAAAAGTCAGAATATAACCCAAATAGAACTCACAGGTGACAGGTCTCTTCTGACTGGTGAATAGGTACAGTGATGGCAACTGGTGCATAGCCAAGACCTGTTAGGGAACCTCAAAGAGCAACTAGGGTTTCTCAAATATTTGTTCAAGCCATCAGAATTTTTTTCAATGTGGTCCCATAACACACCTTACTTTACTTCTTTAGCTTCATATTATACCATTATTGAACCACTCTTAGGCCGTACATAGCTTAAATTGACCAGGGAAGTGAGTTTGAAAATTTCTTCCCGAGTTACTATTCATTTGATCAATTTCCCATATTTCTAGTCTAACTTTGAAAATTCATAACTAATTACACAAAAATTAAAATTTAGTGGTTCAAGTCCCTAAAAATAGATTTCAACAATCCCTGCAGAGAAAAAATACTCATTTATCTAGAAATATGCACAATTGATACAGTTTATAGCGTGAAGTTACACTATTCATATGGCCATTTTCCAATTTTCCAAGTGTTTCTCTTAAATTTGGAAAATCATAACTTCTTTCACAAATGTCCAATTCCAGTAGACTTTAGCTTGTTTTAAACCTTAACATATGAATTATTTTTCCACCAAATTTTAGATCAATTGGGATTCATTTACTATTTTTTCCATTAAAATTTAAGGGATTGGAAAGGGCATTGGACCCTTTAAGCTTGCAATTCCATTAATTTATTACCGTTTGTTTTTCCTTTCTTTTTCATATCATTTTACTAACATATTCATACTCAATGACATGCTATAGCTCACATACTCATATGGTAAAAACATGAATAGGTTTATGTTACAACATCTTTAGCATGCCAACATAATTAACATACAAAATCTCAACATAAAAGACATTCTTCCCTTACTCTTCATGCATCCTTCCTTTCCCTTTTTGCTTGAGTTTGCACCTATAGTTTGTTGTTGAAAAGGGTGAGATTTCAAGGAAATTCCTGTAGCAAACAACTCTAATAATACATCTATGGGCATGATTATCAAATGGAAACAAGTATGCCATGTAACAAATAATAAACCTTACTTTAATAAAGTTTTCACAAAGCTAAAGCAATCATTACATAGCTATCACCATGCATTCACATAAGCAAGATTTCACAAATCAAGTGGCTACAACCACATATCACACATGGTAATTCACAAATATATAAATCAATGCAAGGTAGATGCCAAAGTTAGGAGTGTTGCTGTAATATCCATGATTTTACTGATAACTGAAATAAATGCTAATATGGTAATTATGAAATGAATTAGAACTTAGAGATAGATAATACTTAAAGAAAGAAATGTTATGGGCTGAAAGTCGCAAAGTTAGATTTGGCCTAGTGGATGAGATTCCGTAGGAACTCCAAAGTTAAGCGTCATGTTCTGGAGTAATGTGAGGATGAGTGACCGTCTGGGAAGGGACCCGTATGTCATTTAACAAAAACCAAGGACATAAAGGTCTTTCAGTATTAAAAGTAAGGGTAAAATAGGAATTTTGGAAAATTAGAGAAAGTAAGGGCAAAATGGTAAATATGAAAAAAGGAAGGGCATTTTGGTCACTTGACAAAGTCAAAGTCCAAAGTCAACTGTTGACAAAAAATTTACAGATGCCCAATAGACAGAGCTCGACTCATTGATCATAACCGTGAATCACAGATTTTCCAGATTCGGACTAGATTTTTATCTATATAATTTTGAAAGGCAAAAAGAGGAAAAATAATTATTTAAGGTATCAGGAGCTCTCAAAAATTTGAGACAAAAATATGGAAAAATTCAGTGAATTTTGTAATATTTAATAAAATTAATGGTCAGTATACGAGTAAGGCGATTTTCCCAAAAATCGGGAAAAAGACTCGAAAATCCCCAAAATGTAATTTATTTCAAAAATTAATTTTAGAAAATCTAGAGGGCATTTTGGGAAAAGAAAAAGGGCTAGAGAATCAGTGAAAAATGTAGAAATTTTCAAGGCCCTAACAGTATTTTGCCCTCCGATTGTTCGTTTTCAGGAGTTTTGGACATGATAAAATAATCCTGTAAAATTTGAGAAAATCAAGGGGTATTTTGGGGATAATAAATTTTCCAAATTCAAGAGGAAAATATGGTGATAAAATGAGTAAGAAAATATCTCCAGAAAAATAGAAAAAGATTTACCGGAATAAAGTTATGTTTACCGGTAAAAAGTGTAACCGGTAAAAGTAACTGAATGGGATCCAGTTTGGTTAAACCAACCAGATTTTTACCAATTTAGTTACATAAATTATGAAAAATTTTGAGGACCCAATGAGAAGCAAGCAAATGGCTCATGTGTGGCTAAGTTTCAACCATTAGATTAAGCTTATTAGTTAAGACTTAATCTTAGCCCTCAAATCTTTTAGATGGGAATTATTAAAAGCCATTTTTTCCTCCATTCCCACTCCATTTTGGCCGACATTTCTAGCAGAAAAGAGAGAGCAAGAGGACGCCATTCTTGGTGGAAGAAGAAGAGAAAAGCTTGAAGATAATCCAAGGTAAGAGGTGAAACCACTTAAAGCTATACATGAAACTCTTCCTTATGCTCTTCTCTACCATTCCATGGATTGAAATCTTGATTTGGTCTCTCTTTCTCAAGTTTCATACCTAGGGTTCTTGAGAGGGAAAGTGAGAAAGAGAGGGATTTAGAGCCATTGATTGGATGCAAAAGTCTCCTTGTGTTGTAAGGAGCCTTTTGATGTATATATTGTTGTTGGTTGAGCTTGTTTTTGAATTTTGTAAAATTTGGTAATGATGAAATTTTAGGGGAGGTGCTGCCCAAATTTTTATTTGATATGGGAGAGTTAAAATCAAGCTATACCATCCATGAATATGAGTTTGAAATCAAGAATATGATGGTATAAGTGTTGAAAGTTGGGAAAATCATGTTGTGTTGTTTTGGGAAATCTCTCGGCCAGAACTGTTTCATGGGGAAGGAATGTTGTTTTGATGATTTTGATGCTTCCAACGGATTCAAAATGAGTTTTTGTATAGGGTAAAGATGACCATAAGTTTAGGAAAGCATTAGAAAGTGTTAAAGACAAGTTTAGGGTTTTAAGGCTTATTAAGATTAAGAAGGAGATTAAGGGAGAATTACATTGCTATTTGCCTTGGAAATGGCTTGTGTTTGATGGCCATTATGTTGTCAATTGTGTAGGCAAAAGTTTGGTGAAAGGAAGTAAATTCCCAAGTGATCAGGAAAGGTTAAGCTAAGAGAAATTAAGGAGTAAAGGTAGCAAAGTTTTCTAACTCTATCTAACTATATTGTGAAATGATCTTGAGACTGTGCATGACTTATTAATGATTATTACATTGTTGAAATGTGTTTATGAGTGATGTTATGTGTAATATCCATAATTTTCATGCTAAATGAAATAAAGGCTAATATGAGGATTAAGATGATGAATTAGAGACGAGAAGTAGATGGCTCAAAAAGAAAGAAAGATTAAGGGCCGAAAGTTCAGGCACAGAGTTCCGTGTGAATTCCAAAATTAAGTATATTTGCCCTAGAAGCAAAATGAGGATGGGAAACCTTATAGGAAGGGACCCATATGTCATTTAATAAAAGACCAAGGGCATAGAGGTCTTTCAGTATCAAAGGTAAGGGCAAAATAGTAATTTTGGAAAAAGTAGAGAAAGTAAGGGCAAAATGGTAATTATGAGAAAGTTGAAGGGCATTTTGGTCATTT